>CAJUYG010001320.1:77128-90206 GCA_910591675.1 Galerucella calmariensis
CAATAAATTCAAACTCATTCGCTTTCATAACATTTTTCTCTCACAACAATTCGAACTTTTCATACCAAACTCTGTGTCAATGATTTTTATTTTTTCTATTATTCTGTTGATAATTTATAAATCCAAGTGTGAATTTATTCGTTAATGTTATGCGTCAATTCCAATTCCATTTCCAATTTTATTCCTTATTTCAGTTCATTCATTCAATTTTCACTTTTCTTTTCGAATTTTTATGACTTTCTTAATAATCTTAGAAAATCAATTCTTTCTATTTATCGCAACTCACCTCAATTTTTTCCTGAGAATCCAAAACTTTGAAATGCGCTAACAAAATGAATTGAATTTATCTTCTTTCCCAAATAATCAACAAAAACCTTCATTATCCGTCTTATCTTATAGATCAGTTATACATACAGGTATTTATTTTTCCATATTGACTCATTTAAATATGAAAAGAAACCTATTTTGAGATTCCATATCTATACAATGTATCTTCTCTCGTGATATGACCAGGGTAGGCAGCCTTTCTTTCCACCTCATATATGAAAGTATATGAGACACGTAACATCTGACAAAATCACATCTCATATTGGTGTGAAGGAACTTATTAGTCAGTGAGATTCGCATTTCCAAAAACGCTGCTTTATTCATTTCAACACGTGCCCCTGTTTCCAGATTGGGGCAAACATCTTTACTAATTCAACTTCCCAGATATTCATACTCCTCAACACGTGATAAAAACGTTCCATTTGTGTTTCTCACGACCTACTCCAAGTATCTGCTTACTACTATGGTCTTTGTTCTATGTGCGTCCATATTTAGATCCATCCGTTCACCAATTATATTTTGAGACCTCAAGAGCTATAAAAACTGTGTCATTTATTTTCATGCCGTGCTGGAAAATTGTTTCGAATTATATTTTAAATAGCGAAGGACTAACTATGTACCCTCCCTAGCCACTCACTTCACAGTTATTTGGAATTCTATATAAGCGATACTCTATCTACTCTCAGAAAAGGAACGATTTCTTTGTACATTTTATAACCTTGTTAAAAATTTGTATGATAAATACAATTAACAATACTTATAAAACTAACAATATTATAGAAAAAACGAAAAGAAGCCAAAGGCAACGTTTAAACTAGAATCAAACAGTGGAAATGATATTCAAAAGATTGAGGTTATACACAATGTACAAAAAAGTAGTTCATTTATCGCCGCTCCGGCGCTACTATTCTGATTTGAATCCCCAATATACTTTGTCTCAGCCATCTCCAGTTTAATTTTGGCTTGCTATTTGCCCAATTTCTGTCTGATGCATCGATACCTTTTCCTTTTGGTAAATCCATACATTTTTCATGTTGAATGTACTATCTTCCTACTTGTTATTATCAACTTCCTTCTTGTCGCCCTGGAAGTAGGTTGTGTGATGTTCCCTCCGTTTTTCTTAAATTTCAATCCTTCATACTTATTGACCCTGTAATCAAAATAGTCATGTTCTGTAAATAATATCACAGTCTGCTCAATTGACCCTGTCAATAGAACTTGATTGACTGGCCTAATATTTCAAATTATCAAGAGGCTGTTTCTGAATAATTTGTGTTAAGTTTTGATTCCACATTAGGTTTGCGAACAAAATGTTGATAAAATGAATTATAAGTGGTTTGAAACAGATGTGTTCGATTTCAAGGTTAATGCAGTTAATTCTGCTAATCCATATTGCACTTCATACGCTTAAAAAAAATTAAAAATAGATTCAGTCATAACAGCTGCTTTCCTGCATTATGCAATAGTTGTAATTTATTGAAGTGCTTGCACATCACATGTTCCATGTCAAGTTTCATTTCATAGCAGAGTTTAATTTCAATATTTTCAAGGGTCATCTACAATTTGACTCCATTGAATTTGGTAATAGTCAATATTTTTATCTTCAGATAGTTGAGATAATTTTATCACTTTGGTATTCATAATACCTGACCCTGTTTTTGTTTAGACTAACGTGTGATTGATATCTCTGTCTAGAATTGGGTACCTGTCCAATTTTTTATGGAAGAGCGTTTGTTCTTACATGAGTTCTTACAGTATTTAAGATCTCTTTCCAGTTCTATTATAAGATAATTTAGTCTTTTCTTTCAATAGTATAAGGGTTCCCTATACCTTGAAGAAGAAGTTTTGATGCAACAAAATGTTGGTATATTCAATGGCTTTTTAGTTAGTGGGCATTTTTATCAACATTTAAACATGAGTCAAGAACTGCGAAGAATCCCTTGAGCTAACCACATCTAAGTAGCTTTGTTACCCACTCCTATCTATAAAGATAGGCAATAGTATATTGTATCGCAATTTCAAAAAATGAATTTAGGCATCCCAAGACCATTAGATGCACGAGCGAGCGTAGCGACGCAACGGCAGCTGATCCTAAAGCGTTTCCTTCATGTGCGACACACAACTGTTCTTCGCCTACCGATAAAACCAAACATATGAACATGTATGGGCTGCTAATTCATACTTTCCGCCCCATTTTTGGTGTTCATATAATTGGTTTTCTGGTAAACTGGGAGAAAAAAAAAATCTCGACCTTTACTTCACTACGCTAAAATGCTCCAGAAATCTGATGTCAGAGTTATCACAGAACAATTCTTCTTTATCTTTGTGAGATGAGAAAAGTGAACCTGCAGATTCTGAGATGATGCGGATGGGGCGGTGCAGCGCATTAACTGCAATTACAAGGTAACCGTCCTTCACCGTCCTAATCACCTGGAACAGGTTTACTGAGAGCCTGATGAGGGTACACACCTAGCTACGGAACGAATAGGAGAAGAAGTCTTGATCTTTAAGACTAGAACGTGAATATGGAAGATATATAAAAGGTCTAGAACAGATCGCAATATGGTAAGGCCAACTGGGTCAAACGACCTCCTTGTAATCTACAGACTAACAAAATCATGAGTTATTGAAATACATTGTGATCCATTCAAAATAAGCGCTAAGTCACACATAGGATAGTAAATCATTCAATTTTGAATAGCCTGTGAAAAGATGTAAACTGAGTAGAAGTAAATTCGCTGTTGAATTAGTAGATATTGAACTTTATTGAAATTTTTATATATTTTGGAGGAGTTAGCATGACTCAGAACACTTTGTATCCAGGTTTTCAAAATCCTCATTAAACCATAATAGAGTACATGCATATTTCATATTTTGCTGGGATATTAATTTATAATAGTGAATATGATAACAAAAATTACTAATAATAGGAAATATACACTGTTTCCATTGGAAATTACTCCCAAATTTAAAAATAAAATCCAAATTTCAATGCACTTTCCGACCACAACCCGAGGATTTCCGAACTTTACCGATGAAACATGTGATGTCATATCTCTAGTGTTTACTTATGTCAATATGGCCGGTATTGTATTAGGTTATGTGTAGTGTGTTTATATTGTATTTTAATCAACTATTAATTGCTCATTCGACGTAAAAATATCATTTATATGTTTGTTTGAGACCATTACGTGTTTGTGTGTCCTTTCTTTATTTTTAAAAGTCAACGTGAAGTGAAAGGAGGACATAAATATTCGATATTTCCAATATTTTAAAACATTTGGAAGAATATATTTTATTTACTAGTTCAGTGTTCAGTGACGATTCTTTCATATTTTGTGAGTAAAGATATGGCTAGCAAAGGTTTTGTAGAAGCACAAACTGATAACTTGCCCAAAGTAGACTCATTTATGCTGCTTGAATTTATGAAGTCAAACAGCTGCTTTAATGCAGATGAAATAAGAGGAGTTAAAGTATTATCGTAAGTACGATTTAAACTATGTTTTATTTATATAATATATACCAACCATATTTCGATGTGTGGTCGTAAGAAAATGATGTTTTTATGGTTGATTCCTAGACATATAGGTACATAACCTCAAACTATTTAAGAATAAAAATTACGAGCATAAAAGTAGGTACTTACATTAAAATGGTCTTCACAAAAAAGTAATGCCCTTCTCTTAAGTGTATTTTTGCTTGCGCCACCAGGTGAAGTAACAAATATTTTGTCTGGAGTTTCAATAGACGTTGATTTACACACTGGAACAATGTAATACTTGGAATACAAAGTTTTTTTTGGGCTTTATCCATTTTTAAAGCTTTCAGAAACAAATTAGGTCACAAGAACTCAGAGCGTGATACACGAATAAGAACGTAAACAAATGACGTTACACCATGGGGTAGCCATCTTTATGACATAAAGCGCATTTTGGCCGACTTTCAAATTTAATGATTTTTAAAGTCGTTTTAAAAGTGAAGTTTATATTTTTTTGAAAAAATAGGCATGCAAGGTGTTAGGAGACCTGATAAAGCATTAATTCCCACCAATAGCAAAATTTATGCTTGTACCCTATTTATTGCTAAGGAACCATGTAAAATAATAAAATTTTGTATTGATATGCCACACTTTATTGGGACATCCTATACAGTTCAAAGTCGTTTTTGAATATAATCTATATCTAGAAACTACTAGAGTAACAAAATTTTCAATATCGTTTTTTTATAAACATACGATCAGATGATTGTGGTTCGCCTTGAATACATCTGTATTGAAAAAAAAAGAATCCACATTGCTTCGTTTTCCTAGAATATGTTCAGAATAAAATCGTTGTCAATGAAATGATAATAATTGGAACAATACTAACGCTTTCAGTTGAAATTAACAAATATTAACAACCACTGTATGAATTAAATGATATATGATGAATAATATTGTTCCAAAACAAAGTTTTTCGAAGTAAAAACAACTAACGCACCTTTGTAGTAATACTGACACAAATGCAATATCATTAATGGTTAAGCAAACGCATTTCAAGTTTTTTTTTTAATTCATTTTTGGTTTTTGCCATTGAATAGGATTAGCTGTTAGCAACCATGCCATGAGATATATCCGCCTTCTAGAGTATATAGCACGAGTTACAAATTTGACTTAGTTGTACACTGGAGAGAGTTGAGATCTTGAAATAATTTGACATAATCAACTTATTTTTGAAAATACTCACAATTGTGTCACTGTTTCTCCAAAGGTAAGTTTAGAAAATAATCTCCCATGTCCTATTCTTGAACAATGAAGGACTATTTAGTTAAGCTGCTGGATTTGTATTTTCTGTGGTTAAATCAAAGTTAAGGTATTCTTCCTACAACCACTATGCAGAACACGCTTTTTTACACAAATTTTTATACGCAAAGCAGGCCTTTTCTTAATTCTTCTGATAACCGTTGGAAAAGTGATGCGTAAAGTACACACTATGGCACTTTTCCGCATCGAAATGTCAAACAAAGCTACCTATGACCTGTCAATTTTTTTCGACAATTCAACCTAATAGTGAATTTCTTATTGGTATAGGTGAAATTCTTCAGTTTAAGCCAAAAGTAAGTAGATTATTCATTTCATTATTTAATATAATTTATCAATTATAAACACATTAACCCATTAAGCATCTTAGGCATTATGAACCAAGAACAAAATAATTTATCTTCTGAGTTGTCCAGTTCGGACATTGGAAAATACTCCTCCAGATATTATCGAAAAGGCTCGAACTGCAACCGAAAATTTGTTAGGTACCTGAGGTTTCTAAAGAGAAATATCAAAAACAATATAGCTCGACAGAACTGGGGAGAAATAAAATAACTATATATAAATTACTGTATTTCTTTCATTTAAAAATGTGGTTATAGAAAAAATATTGTGTACAGCTTGTACTCAAATCACTTTTCTCACTCGCTGGACTGCACAACCTTCTGCGCTCGTGGGAAAAGTGAAGCTTCACGCACTAGTTGTACAAACTACTATTTTATCCTATGGCATCACAAATTTTGATTCATTATCCAACAAAATATAATATTTCAACGTTTCTGAAATGCAGAATTTCAATATTCAACAATGGAAGAGTAACAGCATTGTCAACGTTGACCAGTGATAAGGGTAATTGATGTTTATTTCAAATATATGTGAAAGAGAATTCATGCAATAACAAATATTTTATTTAATCACTAAATACAGGTGACTGAATCATATGGCCGAATACGGGTGGATGTATTAATATTAATAAATACCTCGCTTTGAGATATTAAACAGAAAATACCTGATAAATTACTTTGTCAACCGTTGCCATTGATGAATGTTCATTTATAAAGTGAGCCTGTGAAGTTTTGCACAAAAACCCTTTTCATTTCACAAAAAAAGGATATACAGGAAGTACCAAATTGGATGACTGCAGGTTATTTCGAGAATTATAATAAAACTGAAGGGTAGCTATTGAGAAAAGTAGTTGTTACGATTTATTTTTTCGTTAAACCAGCGATAGCTTTAGTAGATTTCCAGTGAGCTTTTTTTTCGAAATATAAGAAGATTCTTGATCATTGACCGTACCTGTTATCTCAATAACTTTTCTGTTAGTATATTCGCAATTGCGTTGTAGTTAAGACCAACATCACTTTCATCTCCGAAAGGCTTAGGAAACTTCAAGCCGGCCCGAGCTCTCTCTTCAAACAACGCAATTGCAAAAGTTACACCAAAAATGTTATGAAAAACCCGACAATAACGTTCTCTCTCTCTCTCTCTCTCTCTCGATACCCCAAAAATAGACCTCCATATCCACCTTCGTGACTTCTTCGAACTATCCCATATGATGACCTCACCTCTATCGATTCGATAGAGATTGCACGAGGTGAAGAGTAGACGAAAAGTATATTGTGAACCGGATAAGAAGAGCATCGGAAGTTCAAAAGAGGTGCACCGAAGCAAGAACCTATGACGTGACAAAGCGACGGTCCCAGCCAGGAGGAGCACCGACAAACAAAATGCCCTTTCCAATGTATTTTTTCGAGTACTTTTAAGTACCCGAGACTCTATTCATGAAAACAACCCAGATTAATAAGAAATGTTGCTGTATGTGTATTTTTCCCCAATTCCTTCCCCACCGGGATGATACCCACAGGAAGGTGACGCTTGCCTAGTTCGTTGAATTCCTTTCGACATTGTCATACCATTTTGGAACTAATTATACTATACCTAACCCATCTATAAAAGTTGTTTCATAATTTTTGGCTTGAATAACAATTATATTTTAATGTTGAATCATTGTTGCTTTCAACTAACTTCATATAAAGGTTCCATAAGAGCAAGTTTAACTTTTTATAACAAAATTGTTTTATTCCAAACGAGCCATTTCTATTACTGTACGATGTGACAATTGATGACAATTGATACTATTGATTAATATCTACCTATACAATGATATATGAATAACACCACAATATATGCCCACGCAATAATTAAGCTGAAGTAATCAATTTTTTTTATCCTACACTAAGGAGATGAGAAATTTCAATTTTACCAGCTTTGAAGAGGCGAGAAAAGTATGTTTTTCTACGACCGTGCGTTTAAACCCACTTTCCCGCACGCATTTCAGTTTTGAAAGTGTCACTTCCCGCACTAGTGCGGGAAAGTGTAATTATGCAAATTTTGACCTAATTAGATAGTTTTTCACTTCGAAAGTTATAACTATTGTTACAACAGGTGAATAAATATTTACGAAATAGTCCATCAAATGAAATCTACATCTTTTGTAGCTTTTTGTTGCATTTTTAATTTTTCGAAAATATAAAATAATGAAGATATTTTGGTATAACCCTGTCCATTCTTGGAAGTAGTGTTAAAACAACTATTAAACCACCCGGGTTTGATATAAGAAAAATATATCAAATAAAATTATTTTATCTACAAATGACTTAAAACCGTTGCCGTCACCTTCATCGTCATCTTTACGTGACCTGCAACCGATGCCATTTTTATTGACGTCATCTACATACCAGTTAACACCCAAATAACTCAACTGGACCAGCAATTTTAAGTTATTTACAGAATGCAAAAAATTGTGTTCCTAATAGTCATATTAGTAATAATAATAGTATAAATATAATTATTAGTTTTTGGTTAAAGTTTTGTATATGTATGTTGAAATAAAATAACTTTTGAAAAATGGGTTGGTATACTTTTTTGTATATACGTTCGTAGAAGAAATAATGTTCTCAACTCATGCGTGAAGTGTCTTTCCCGCCCTTTACCGATCCGCGTCGTTCGGGTCAACTGCTGTCGCGTGCGGGATAGTATCACTTTCCGCACAAAATAACTATTAAATAATAAATTTCACGTTTCCACGCTAGCTGGCGCCCCAATTGACAAATTGAATCAAAATTGTTAATTTGATTGAAATCCCACTTATAATAGCATATAAAGTGATTTAAAATACATCAATCAGAAGAAACAAAAACGAATCGCTCGAAATAAACACCATCAAACGTCAGTATAAAACTAATTTGTAAGTAGTTGTCAATGTCTGCAAATTCAATCATAAGTTGTCGTATTTTGATGTTTCTTTGAAGTTATGGAGCCTATATCAGATGAAATAATGTAATGTGTAAGCGTGGGTGTGAGGTAAATACAATTTTTATAATATGAAATATTACTAACAATTATTATATTGTAGGATAAAAACAGTACTGAGTTGCATATTATAAAATTTTTATAACAAGAATATTACCAACAATTATTGTGTAGGATGAAAGATTATGTGTGAACCATGGGAGTAAAGTGCTTTTCCAGGCTTCAAGAAGTGTCCATATTTTCTCTCGGCCTGAAGAATGCCAGTTTACCGCCTAGGTATATAATATACTATTATATACCGTTTCCTATCTCAAAAATGCTTAAGGTTGGTCCCAGGGGAATGAACATAAACCACTTTCATTTTCGAACTTAGAATTAAGTGGAAGGATTGAAATATGGCTGTTTCATTCAAAAACATGGAAATATTTAACATTTTTGAACTTCACATAGCCCTGGAAACAAAAGGTGGATTTTGACATGTCACTAATTACCTTGACGGTCCCACTAATTAAGCTAACAAGATGTATTCTATTTGGTAATGGGGATGTTCACAGAATTTTCAATGTGAAATTCTGCAGCTGTCAATTTTTTATTAAAAAAATCAATATCTCAATTAGTACAAATTTAAGATATGCGGTATCTCACACAAAATGACATTTGAATTTAATGTAAAATCCGAAAAGTTGATAACATATTATTCTCCATTTATACCAATTTTCATAGAAATCGTGTGAGTGGTCTCCAATGTATAGATAGTGTAAGCTCCTCGTGAAACAGCCTGTATAAAAAACTTGTAATTCGGATGGAAAAAGTTAGTTTGAACATGTTGATAGAACCAAAAAAATTGTATTCTTTCCATCAATTTCAATTGAATATTCATGCATCTTCCTGTATAAAATAATAGATAATTTTAAAAGTAATGAGTATCGTGGGTAATAACTTCAATTAAAATTCATCATTCTGTTTATCTGACTTATCAATGGAAAATGTTCTCTGCTAACGACTAGTCCATATTTGCAGTGCAATGTTACTGAAATGTTTGAATTATTGGAATTCAGCGATTAAGACCAAATGGAGTATTCGTTCTCACGGCCATTCTGTATTGAATATGCGTATATGCAACGCAGGTGTTCTGGTCCAATAAGTAGATAGGTAGTAATAAGGAAAAAGTGGTCGTTATTTCCTTACTTTAAACTATAATATTTCCTGAACGAAAAAATCATGCTTATTTTACGCACTGTGCTTGTTTCATCTTGTTTACTTATTGAACTGGAAGACTAACACCCCTGATGACGGTACCGTTATATTTTAACCGTGGCGTTATTTTTGACAGTTCTTTCTGTTAAGTGCTTATAACGGAACCGTCAACAAGTTGACGGACACTAATGTAAATGAAGTGTCTGGTCAAAAAAAAGCAAAAGATTTTTTGCCGAGTTTGAACTGATATTGGGCCAAATATGAAGTAAGAATAAAGAAAAAACATTAATTTGCATATTTTCACACACAAAAAACGTCGTGTCCTAGCAGTCCGCGCACAACGATTATATACCCTACAGGATTGCTTATTTCCATTTAACTCTGTGTTCGCCTCGCTCAAGTCGGACGAATACGTCATCACTGGACCTAACCTTTTTAATTTTATGGTTAATCGTGTGTTTTGACGTTATTTTATCGGTTTTTTCAATTTTGAAGGTTTTGTTTATTAATAAAGGTGGTAAGTAAACTTCTCTAATAATTGTCAATCAAGAAAGTCTATAAATGCGAAGCACGTTATTTCAGTATAAATACAAAATTTTTGGATTCGAGTTTCAATGTACACATTTCAAATACTAAAGGTGGATTCATGGTAGCAAAAATAAGAATTAATTGAAAACTAAAACTTAGAACAGAGAACCATGTAAAATGTGATGTAAATGATCATGCAAAAAAATAAGAAATTAAGATATAAGCTAAAACTAAAAAGAATGCCTTAGTTTCTGGCATAAACATCTAAATTACATTACATGGTTTTATATGTTCTCAGTTTTGTTATAAATTAATCTAAGTTTTAATTTTTGCTAGTATGAATCCTTCTTTGTAAACTTCGAATAATTTTTAGGATTAATTATAATAATTATCAATCCCAGAAAAAAAAACGGTTGGAGAGAAAAAGTGTGAATACGAGAAGAGATGATAGAGGTTTTAAAAAAATTGAAAAAAATTGTTTATTAATAAACTTTTTAGCAGTGCATAAGGCGTCTATTTTATTTTCCCCATAAGAAAAAAAATATATTATAATGCTGAGTTTACCCATCAATTAACCCATAAACACAGCTCGTATATTTGCTTCTCTTTCTGAGCAAAATAAATTATAAGCAAGTTTCTTCAATTCAAAGTTATTTTTTCAATCGTTAATTTTATTTATATTTTATAACTACTTATACTACTAAATATAATTTTTTAAATAACATATCACCAAAAAAAAAATTAATTTATTATTATTTTTTGCAAATACACAAGAAAAACGTGAAAAGTATTGACGATTGCAATATATTTTAAATTGGTCGAGGTCCACTGGTGACGTAAGCAAGTTCCCACTCACCGACGAAAGATTTAAGCGAATAAGCAATCCTGTAGGGTGTATAATCGTTGGTCCGCGCAAGAGCAATTTTTCTGCCAGGTTGGACACTGACGGCTATATCCGTCGTGTTGAAAATATAGCTGAAAAAGTCTTAAAAGTGGAAATGTTGACAAAATTATACCTAGGTCAGGTTAGGTTAGTAAATAGCTAAATGTATGACATTATTCATAAAAAAATAACTAAAAAGAGTATATTATCTCACTGCTCATGCCATTCCTCGAAACAAGGAGCTGGACACAGTCGTGATTTATTTGTACAATTCTTTCATTGCCAAGCTGTTCCTCTACCAATATTGTTCTTGATGCAGTTTCTGTACCGCTGATAATATTCTCCCATTTTTAGAGGTGTTAGGTACATGAATTGTTTCCATGTAATGTGGAATATTCGCCATTTCGTTAGTTGATACTCGTTTCTTTTTTTTTGACGGTTGAGCAGTTACAAAGTCTTATCCATCTAGAACTTCGTTTGAGGGTAACCCTAACAGACTTCGGATTATGTAGTCTCAAAACTCGAATAAGCCTATGCTGGTATTGACAGAAGTTTTATGCAGAAAAAAAGCGTACCACTAGGTACACGTAGAAAAATCAATCTATAACTAAAATGTAATAAACCTTGCACACTATAATAATTGACCTGCACATGTACTAAAACAAATGGCCGTATAATGCAATAGACGCACGAGCATGGGGTGATAAAAAGGGGGCTAATCACAAATAAATACCAGAATAGACACGCCTTTTTTCTTTGACTTGGACACTTTACACCATTCTACGTGTAAAATCGACGGACGACCCCGTTGGTGCCTTACAAATGCAGATAATACATGGACGGCATATGCCGTCGAAAATATAATATGAAGTGTTCCAGCTGAGGGCAAAGACAACGACATGCATGTCCGTCGATGTCCGTCAACGTGTTAACATAACCAGCCGTAATATAATAAAGCAGACCCCGGTGAATGATATTCAAAACAAAATTTTCATTTAATGGTTCCGTTATACTTTTTAACTAATTCCATAACAATAAATTATAAAGAGGAATCGTTTTTCGGAAACTTTGTTTGTAGATGGTGGTAATTGAAACAGATACGACATTTCTGGTATAATTATCGTTAAGAGATAATTTTTTTATTTCCAGCCCAAATACATGAGTCTATCGAGCTTCACACAATGTTTATCACCTTCCATCAAACTATTGAAAGTTAAATACTAGATTATGAATAAATTTTAATATTTGCTTTGTTAGATTATAATACACCTAAATTCGTGGAGAGCATTACGATTATATTAATCTAACGTTGAACTATGTATATGTATGATCTCAGCTAGTATTGGCAGTTAATAACAGACAGCTGTCATGGGCTAGGTCCGTGGCCAATAATAATAATTAGAGCGGTGTCTTCCACGTTAGAGATGTGATGTGGTTTTAATAAACGGTTACTATTTATTAATAGTCTCCAAAACATAATTTTGAGTATTCAAATTACTGAGACTATAATATATAGAAATCATTGATTGTAATTGTGATTATGTATAGTCTGTACAGAAAGTACGAGGAGTAATAAACCCTAATTAAGTATTCAAAACCTTTACAGGGAGCACCATGAAATTTTTGATAAATCTCTTACTTTAAATTACATTTCTTCCGTAAATCTAGAAACCAGGTAGATCGACCCCGTATTTGTTTCAGTTGTAGCAAAATTTAGGGTTTCTTCATTGTTAAAGGATTAGCAGATAAGCAATAACGCAATGCAGTGGTGTGTATTTTGGGAAAAAATACGTTTTAAATTATAATATAATGAAAAATGAAAAGAAATATTTATTGGAATACATTTATTACTTACATTTTATTCTATATCCAACTCGGAAGAGGAAGAATCGTTGTTGACATTAATAATAATAGGGTCGATTAAATCATCACAAATATTGTCAATTTTCAACATATTTGCCTCTACTTTGATAACATGCTCGATACAGTCCAATTTTCCTTACTAACATGACTTACAGCACTCTCAAACAATT
>CAJUYG010001321.1:0-23319 GCA_910591675.1 Galerucella calmariensis
AAAAAAAAACCTAAACCGATCTAAAATACACTCCCTGTTTCTTTGAGACATAAAACATAATTAAAAAAACCTGTTACTGCAACCTTTGCTCAAAACAATCAACAGCCTTGAGAACAATACAAAATAACGAACCCCATGGAAAACTAGGTACATACAAACACAATCGTAAAATTCCATAAACTTCAATGAAAAACCCACCGAAAATAATATCCCGTGTCTGTAAAACACTTCGTCGACGTCCTCGCAGCCGACCCCCACTGAAAAAATCGCGCACCAAAAAGTGGTGAGCACCTGCAGGCACTTGCAAAGCACACAACGCAGTAGATGGCCGCCAACTTCACGGTGATACGAGTCCCGCGCGTTCTTCTCCAATGTCACCGGAGCAGGAACTGATGCTTGCGCCCAGTCTACAGCTCCATCATTCGATCGCGGCGACCGTGAGTCTGTTGAAATTGGAGCGTGCGCCCACGGTGGAGACTCTCTGACGTCACATTGTTATGTATGTTAGAGAGGTAACGTCACTTCGGTGGAGGCTCACCCGCGTTGACCGTGAGGATGGTAAATTCTGGATAACGGAATTAGAACAGTCGATCGTTTCCTATCCAGAGAAATGTCTGGAGAAAATATAAAAGGATAGCTGAGTTATACGAAAATTTACGGCAGTAGCAGTGGGAATATTTTGAAGAATATCAATATGATGTCGACCATGTCTTCAAAGACATGGCGACTGTGACTACCCAACTAGCAAAATGGAATTCTAAGAGGACTGAATTGTTGTATAACAGTCGAATAGCGTTGTTTTAAGGACTTTTTATTTCCATTAAGCCTTTTGTTGCGATATTTTTGTTTTTTAAAGAAAATTGTTGTATTAAATGATTCTATAGTGACTTTTACAATATACGCTATAATAAGGCATTATACGATCATTCCTTCTAAAATGATATAATACCTTATAAGCCAGTTTATACAATATCAAAAATATCATTTTATAAGACTTTTATACCTATTGTATAAGAGTTTTATAATATACTATATAACTAACAGTTACAACATTATAAAATAGTTACTGAAGCTTGTCTTATGGAAGCTGTATAATGTTGTATAATAAATATTGTGAAGCATTCAATTGCGCTGCATTATAAAACACTTTTTAGTTGTATAGTGCCTAAATATTCTTTTCGTTATAAAACAGTTATCGTATATCGTTCCATTTTACAATAAAATATTGTTTAAGGCATTTCTTTGGGATAAAATTGTTGCTTTATAAATCGCCATGCTTGAATAAGCAATTCTTGTACCGCTTTCGCCGCCATTATGAGCAATTGAGTTGGAAACATGAAACTATATTGAAAAATGTGACTTTTTCATTATTTAGAGAATTAAATTGTGAAAGAATATCCATATGAAGTGATAAACTTTTAAAGTAATAAAAAAAAAGTATTTTAGGATATTCTATTTTATTATTTTTTTCAAGTATCTACTTAAAACTTAACCAGAATTGAAGTGCTTCATTTTTTTGCCAAATATAAACCCAGAATCTATCAGTAATATTTGCGGCGCATCAAAATTTGTGCTATTAAACCATCCAAATGAAATTATAATTTTTACTATCGATGTCCGCCCAAGCGGCCCAAGTCGTTTTGATAAGTCTCCATTTCTACAAATGAAATGTATGAGGCACGTTCAAGTTGAAATATAATTTTGTTCTGATAGTCTTCACTAAAAAATGAAATGCTCTTATAGACTGCTAGATGACAAAATGTTTCCATTGTGCTCGAAATAACAGCATTATAAAAAATATATTGCATTATACAACCATTTTGTAACACCTTCATAGTGCCGCTTCAATCCCATTTTATAGATGACTACATGACACACTATTAAATCATTTTATAGTAGCTGTATAAATGATTATAAAACAGTCATATAAGAGTTGTATAAACTTTTAAAAGAAATGTTATACAACCAAACAGTTGTATAAAAATGGGCCCTTTTCAGTTGTTTAAGGATCGTATAATTGTTTTGTGGACCGTTATAAGAATTTAAGTATCCTATAAGACATATCTTGTAGCTGTTTATACAAACCTCATAGAATTTAAATTGCTACTTGGGTAAGGGGTTAGTATATCTGCAAGATCTATGTATATATGTATTTTGGGGTGACATTCACTGATACCTAAAAAATCTATTGTGCCCCCTTACTTCTACTCAGTTTCTGAGGAGAGTCTCAGAAACTAGTAGCTCATTTAGTCCCATTTCCCGGAGGAATTTCAGGATGTCTGCAGACTTCAACTTAGGTAAATGTTCCTCTTCTATCCAGTAATCTCCCAGGTGCTGTGCTCTAGGATTCTGAAGTGCTGTGTAGTTGGAAAGTATGTGGATGGAGGTTTCTTCTTCCATGCCACAAAATCTGCATTCTTCTTCCTCCACTATTTTGAGCCTTTTCAGGTGCCCATTCAGGCAACAATGTCCCGTTAGGATCCCTGTTAAAACTCTTAGCGCAGTTTTACTTTGACTTATGCATTCATTTGATCTTAACAGGTTGTAGTCACCCAGAAGAGTCTTTGATTGTATAAGCCCTACTTTAGATATTTCCAATGGTCAGATCTTCTCTTTTTCTCGACTTCACCTATTTCTTCCAATATTACATTGGGGCTGATTCCGCAAAACGGTTCAGGCCCCCAGAAACGTATTTCGGTCCCCCAATTTGCTAGTTCATCTGCTATTTCATTTCCTTCTATTCCAGTGTGTCCTAGAATCCATAGTTAGATGACTATATTGTTCATTGAGTTTGTCTTGGCATTCCCACACCATTTTGGAACTGATTACACAAGAGCTCAGTGCTCTAATGGCTGCTTGACTATCCAACATTATGATTATCCTTTGTCTTCTGTAACCTTTATCAATATTGAACTGGGCGCACTTTCTTATGGCGTGGATTTCCGCTTGAAAGAGACTTGGGGTTTTTCCCAAGCTTTCAGAGTGTTTGGTTCCTGGCACGAACACTCCTATCCCAGTTCCTTCTTTTGCTTTCGAGCCATCTTTGTACCATTAAATGGCATTCTTCCCAAGTCTGGTAATGGTATTTGGATCCCATTCCTTCTTGTTACTTAATTCTGTAACAAATTTCTTTGAAAAGTTATACTTTTTCATCATACCGTCTTGTGGTTGTCCCAAGTTGTCTGATTTCTAAGAAGAATGATTCCCTTTTTAATTAGTATATATCTAAGTAGAGCAAGACATAACCAACTATTTTGGAGTGTATTTCAATGTCCTTCGTGGCATATTGCAAGGGAAGTAGCTGTAACTTCTTAGTGAATCGTCTTTGTTTCTTAAAAACTCTGTGAGGCGTTATTATAGTATTAAACTGTTGCCTTTCGACAACTTCCTATACATTTTCAAAAATCTGTACTGCAGCCCCTGAAATTCAAACTCATCTTATTGCGACTTCCGTCTGATGTGCTCCTTAGTTTTTGGCGATGGAGTCGAGTGTAGCGTTCTTAGGAACATGACAGGAGCGTAATAAAAAAAGGATAAAAGAGACAGCAACGGTGATGGAGGTACAGTGATTTGTATATTCAAAATATCTAGTAACATGTACGAGTAGACACGAGTTTTATATAGAAAGACAGTGATCGATATCAGTTATTTTTATTGAGATACAATGAATGTTCTAATTTCCATTGGTTTAAGCGTTATGGAACCATCATCTTCAACAACTTTATCCGACATTAAAGATTCAGAATCCACTGCTGGTGAAGTATTCCATACAAATCTAGGAGTTTTGGAAAATTCACTTAGTGGTATATTCGCTCCCAATGTAGTTTCAGTTATTTTCTTGATTTCGATGTTCTTAAACATGTTCTAAAATAAAAACAATAAAAATATATCAGTAGTTTTTTTCGAGAAAAAAGGAGAGAATAATAATTTTTAGGCGACAAACTAATCTGGGCACTTGAAGAATGCAGATGCGCAAAGAGACAACCCGTAGAAATGCGACAAATGGCAAAGAATTTATTTATAACAGGCTTTTTCTAGATCAAACTACAGGCTGTAACACGACGAGTTAAAACTATCTGTATATGGCAAAATACTTATAGTAAAATCATGAAAGTTTCCATGTTTCGGTTTTCGGATACGAATTTTTTAACTAAAATAATTTCAAAGATGTCCGGCTTCCGGTTCTACCGGAAGTCGACTGCAACTTTGTTATTTTGAATAGAATACCCTGTATATTAATACATTTTTAAAATCTACGTAAAATTTTAGTATAGTTTTATCTGAAAACTTTCCTCGGAAAATGCATACTTTTTGAGTTATTGATTTTTTTGTGAAAAATTTGACCGTTGCAGACCCTTGTAAATTATTTTTTTACGAGGATACCCTTAAATATATGAAAATGGTTTCTGTTCGGTTGCTTTTATCAAGGTCAGACCTATTTGAATCTATGTTGAAAAATTTTTCATTTCATACAGGGTAGTTTTTTCCATTTTAATGCATTCAGGGGTAAAAAATAAGGTAAATTCATGTATACTTTCCTATACCTAA
Organism: Galerucella calmariensis; assembly: GCA_910591675.1. NCBI lineage: Eukaryota > Metazoa > Arthropoda > Insecta > Coleoptera > Chrysomelidae > Galerucella > Galerucella calmariensis. The sequence goes on from CAJUYG010001321.1 coordinate 4,549, forward strand.
ACCTACCGTTATCCAGATATTAAATGTTTTCTGTAAATTTTGAGAGATGCAGGTGTATTATCGTAAAAAAATAATTTATAAGGGGCCGCAGCCCTCAAATTTCTTACAAATGAAATAATAACTCAAATTTTTAGACAAAAGTATACTAAAATTCTACGTAGATTTTAAAAATGCATTAATATATAGGGTGTTCCATTTAAAATAACAAAGTTACAGTCGACTTCCTGTAGAACCAGAAGTCGGCTATCTTTGAATATATTTCAGTTGAAAAGATCGGATCAGAAAACTCAAACGTAGAAATTTTCATCATTTTACTATGAGTATTTTGCCAAATACAGATAGTTTTAACTCGTCGTGGGACACCCTGTATAGAAGATGGCAGTGAAAGGAAAAAAACTTCCGTATTTCATCTTATAACTTATTAAGTGACACTTGAATCGCTGAAGGTAAACCTAACTCTTTGCACCAAACAGTAAGTGTCACTTATCTGGTAGTAAGTTTCCTTTAATGTAAGAGAAAGTTAGACCGACCCTCAAATGTATTAAAGTGACACTTAACCTAACATTTTTGGATAACGCAAGCGAAGAGCTGAGTAAAAGAAAGAGGTTATAAAGCGAAGTTTGTGTGTAGGTGTTAGTCTTTACAATTATTATTATAGATTGAAGTCCAATTAATATATCTATTTGATCGATAAGGGTCCAACAAACCCCTAAATGTGTATTCGTCTCCAAAACGTAGAGATGGAAATACCGTTACCCTATTTTCGGATGAAAAGTAGCCACATCTGTAAAATCGTTTTCCCAGTGCTAGCTGTGGAGTTGACAATTATTGCTTCTTCTAGCCAACTGAGAAGTTGAATTTCTCTATTAGTGGTTAATAATTTTCTATTATTAACCTAGGTCAATAATGTAGAAAATCGAATATTTTAAGAATTCAGGGATAGAAGTTCAACAAAAACTTGTGCAACCCTTGTGCCCCTTTGGAATAAAAATGTCATTGGTCGCGTTCATCCCAACAAAGTTGATCAGGTAGCGATTTTTGAAGTGATCCATCAGTTCGTAATTCTGCTGAACGTGCTAATAAAACCATCGACATAATATGTCAAGTGTCAATGAATACAATAACAACAACTCAATTTTATTTGATATATACGACAATTATGAAACAGGTACTACTTCTAACCATTAAAAAATGGGATTTAATTACAATTAATTGAACTCCCCACTTTGCAGCATACTATGAAGAGTTGAATTTCCTGACAAACTATACAATTTATTAATGGAGTAATAAGTCACCTCCAGCTGTTCACTCATTTTCACTTAAATACCAACTTAAATATCTCCAAACAAAGATATTTATAATATGTTTCCAACATATGTTATAAATGACAGTTAATGCATCATCAATCGGTAGCGTGTAGCGTATTTTAATTCTGATTGAAAAAATGGCGACTGATACTACATCGCTCAATCTGATCAATTAACAAAACACGCGTTCAGCAGGAAATTGATGATCGCTTCGGTAGCGCTACGTTGTGATGAACGCGACCAATAGTTTAAAATTCGCGCATTCGCACAAAAATGACTGATGACATAACGAGTACGTTCATAATATATCGAAAACCGACAGCGTACTTGTCAGTCAGACGACGGAGTAAACGCTTCTCGTGGTGCGTTTGTGAATTATTTTTAATTTTTGTCTTAAATTTGGCTAGCAGTGGAAAAAATTGTATATACACCATGGTGTTGAAGACATTTATAAAACTCGTGCTTAGTGCTCTGTCAATAATAATAGTCTTCACGACCTTGGTGTATAATATATTATTTTCTACTTCTATACTTTAAGTTGTTAATTGAATGCCAATTTTCAGTTTCATAATGATACTCATTATAACACTGGTTTTTATTATAAAACTGGAAAATTGACCAATAGAAATCTATATTTTCAAATACCCAAGTAGGCAGACCCAATATTTTCTTGACAGTTTGACAGTGTTTTATGACAGTTTAAATCTTTTGCGTTAGTTTTTAAAAGAAATCTCGAGCACCAGACCGAAAATACCTAATAACCAAGGCAAATACATATTTAAACTTATTATTTTTGTTTACAATAATTTATTACTAATATTGTACCTATACATATACTTATACCATACTTATATGCTTCATGCTATCATTCCAACCATGTGGTCCCGTGGCGCAGTGGGTAAAGGCGCTGTATAAGGTTTTTTCGATTTGTACATTCCGGGTTCGAGTACCGGTATTACATTTTTTTTAAAAAAAAATTTTCAATCAAATTTCTCGTATATGCAACTCTTATACAATGGTTATTGATACACTCGCATTAACCATACGAAACTAGCCTTTGGCTCGCTTCGTATCCCGGTTAATGCTTGTGTATTAATAACCATCATTACATGATCGTTGCATAATATACTAATTTTTATCTTGCAGTTTCTTTTTCGTTTGCTTATTTCAAGACTGCCACGAAAAGTTTGATGACTGTTATAAAATTGCCTACCTTGATATTAACAGTGACTCCATTGGACAATTCCGGATCTTCATTCTTTTCCATAATATGTTCTAATCTCAACAGATAATTGTTGTCAATCCATGGTTCGAACGTTAAAATGTTGACATTTTCAGGTAGTTCTGCTCGTAGTGCTGAATACTGAAATTTTCAAAACGCTGTAACCCCTTAACAGATCAAATTTTTATTCAAGTTTAACGTTTGGAAATAACTTCATTCGGAGTCTTGAATAATTTTATTGCTTAGCTGAGTTCTAGACTCAAAATACAAATAAAAGGTGGAACGTGTCGCGGGAAACACGGTAGGAACTTTAGTTCCTTACAAGCAAAAATTATGTAATACATCTGACGTTATAGATAAACAATTTGCATATTCATCGGTGGTCGAGTAGTAAGCAAACCAGACTCTCTCAATCAATTCATCCATCCATTTTAAAGTTATCGAATTAAAACATTCAAGTTTTCAAAATTTCAACACCTTGTATTTCGAAAAGTTAATGTGCTAAACCCCTTAATCCTCATATCATTTTGTCCAATTTTACGAGAGGAATCTACATGCAAACGTTGTAATTACCCTTAACGTTCGAGATGCTCACACCATTTTTTGCGCGATCTTAGATATTGAAATAAATTCCGAATAAAATAATTTAAATTTCTTCGAAATGAACGAAATGTCAAAAGTGACATTTATACTTCTCGATCAGTTTAAAATATATTTTGCATTTTGGTGAAATTGTTTTTATGCTATTTATTACTTTTCGACGTCTGAACGGTAAGTAAATCACTTACCGACGTGTTAAACTTAGAAACCAGTAAACACAACCTACCGTTCTGACAACCGATGCTGTAAATAAACAAAAGAGATTAATCGCGCGAAAAAAATTATGGAAATAATAGTAAAAATGTATCCGAACAAATTCAAGTAGATCACCAGCACTCCGAATACCAGCTTTACATAGAATTTCAATATAGCATCGGTGGTTCAGTGGTAGAATGCTCGCCTTCCACGGTCAGATCTCTTGCGTCGCGACCCCCGGTCACTCAAACATAACCTGACGTAAAGAACTAAAGTTCCAAAAACTGTTGTCTTTTAAAAAAAATATCTACCTCAAAATCAATCTGCTTTTTTAGTTCCTCATAATTTAGATCTGTTGAGGATAGTCCAATCCAAGGTTGCAAAAGCTTCTTCTGAGCTAAGATACGTTCTTCAGCAGAAGTAGTTTTTCCTATAAATATCAACAAACATAAATAACAGAAAGGTATGTTTTTTATTGCTTGAATTAGACAGCCACAAGGTTTCTTAGCCTACTCAGCAAAGTGAGTTTCTGGAATGGAGTCTTGAATGAAGCTTAACATAAAGTTAACAGTTTTACTTGCCATTTTCATTAACTCCGTTGGCATCTCCTATTACTAAATAATGAGATCCTCTCGCGTACATCCCAATTGAGAATGAAAATTCAGTTTCATCGAGAGCTTCATCTACTCCTCTGTTATCGTCAAAAGCAGTTCTTCTGTGTACCTAATAATTATTTTTGATACAAGTGCTTGAAGTTATACTTTTGCGCACGAGTTGCGAAAATGCAAGGCACGAACGTAGCAAGTGCCTTTTTCGCAACGAGTACGCAAAAGTAGTTCACGCGCAAGTGTCATACAAAACTTTATCTACGACCACAAGAAGAAAACATAAAAGAATGTCCTCTGAAGGGGTTAAAAAACTTGAAAATACATTTTCTTCAAACAAATATATACACAACGAACTCTAACTTCAGCTGGTATGCAATCCGAAGAAATGCATTCTTCTCGAGGTTCTTCCATTTGAAATAATTTTTTTTTTAATCACAACTAATCTAGAAAGAAGATTAACGATCAATATTTTTCTGTTAAAATCTTCAAACTAAAAAGTTATACAGAGTTAGACCCACTGGTAACTACTCAGATTTATTTTCACTCGGTTTCTCTACACAACACGCACTGTGCTCTGCTCTTAAACCACTACACTAGTTCAAAAGGTTTAGTCCTTTTGAGTCTTCTTACTAACCCACTTTGGTCCAGCAGCTGGATTGCTTCGACGTTATCGTGGTTGTGGAGCCGTTCTTCGTGCTTCTTTGCAAATTTTCTTATCTCATCTGCTACCATATCCACACCCAGGTCTCTATGGTGGTCGCTGTTTCTCACAAACCTAGGAGCGTTGACAATGCCTCTTAGTACCTTGTTCTGGAATATTTGTATGATTTCAATATTGCTTGCACAAGCACACCCCCAAAGTTGTATGCCGTATACCCATACAGGTTTTAAAACTTGTTTGTATATCATCAATTTATTTCGAGTTGACAGTTCAGATTTTCTCCCTAACAACCAATACAATTTTCTATATTTGAGATTCAGCTCTTCTCTTTTCTTCTTTATATGCTCTTTCCATCGTAACTTCGCATCTAAGTTCATGCCTAGATACTTAGCCGTATTTGCATATGGGATACTTTTATTGTTAATAAATATTGGCATTTGACCAGTGTGTTTATTTGTAAAATTAACATGCACTGATTTATTTTCATTAAGTCTAATGCGCCAGCTTTTCGTCGATGCATTGACTTGATTTAGGGCTTCTTGATGTATTTTATTGACTTCTTGTTCAGTTTTGCCAGTTGCCAGTACACATGTATCATCTGCAAACGTGGCTACTGTAGTTTTTTCTGTTACTGGTATATCAAAAGTGTATAGGAGGTACAGCAATGGGCCCAGAACACTGCCTTGTGGTACACCAGACTTTATTGGTCGTAGTTGTGAGTATTGATCTTCGCATCTAATACGAAACATTCTTCAACTAAGGTAAGATTTTAACAGCAAGCTGTATTGTTTAGGTAGAAGTTTTTTAAGTTTATGCTCGAGTCCTTGATGCCAGACTTTATTGAACGCTTGTGTCACGTCCAAGAATGTCGCTGAACATACCTTCTTTTCTTCTAGTGATATGACTGGTAACAGTGATATTGGTCTGTGTGACGAAACCTCATTCATGGGTTTCCCAGGTTTAGGAATCATGATGATGACCTCTGCTATTTTCCAACAGATAGGCACGTTTTAGTAAATTGAATAGATGAGGCTTTTACTTGATGTAGATCCACAGTAAATTATGAAATCAAACAATTTTATTTTGTTAAATCTACATTATATTTAACCTTAAAGTTGTGACGCGTTTCGCTACGCTTTTTCAAACGAAAAAGATACTGTGTTAGCGAAACGCGTCACAACTTTAAGGTTAAATATAATGTAGATTTAACAAAATAAAATTGTTTGATTTCATAATTTACATGTTAACATGTTGCATTAATTAAGTGAGCTAGTTTGACTATTGCTTTTCTTGGCAGATATTTGAAATAAGTGTAATTAAAATTTTAAATATAACAGAAAATATTTTTGACTATGTCTGTCAAATTTACTATGACAGCACAAACGTTTATACAACAAACGACCAAGTTTAAGGCAACTAGATACTAATTACGTAGCTAGGAAAGAGTGTTAAAATGAAAACCCCATTTAAAAAGTATTGGTCATTTACGCACGCCTTTGAGTGTTATAATTTACGCACGCTTTTCAACGTATGTATAATGTATGATTTAACACATTTTTTTTGGTCCGTAAATGACTAATTTAAAAGGTGGTCGTAGATAAAACATATTTTGTCACTTCTTTTCACGATATTATTGTTAAATAGACTCACCATAAGCTCTAATTGATTTTTTTCCAAACTGCTACCACCTTGAGACCTATCATTTAGTATGGTAACTTGAATATTTTGTGCTTCGTCTTTCATAACAATCTTAGAGGTTACTGGATAGTAGTTACTAGCTACTGGTTCTACACTGGCATTGTATTTATAATCGGGTCGGTTATTTTTAATTCTTTTCAGCATTTCTCTACCGTTAGAATCTGTATAGAACGTGTTATTATTATCGAAATTACCGACTTCAAAACGGCTGATGATTTCGTTGCCATTGCCAATTCTTAAAAAAAAAATCAATAAACTGAAGTAATGGACAGGTCATCTAGATAAGTCTTTGACATGTGGCTATGTATTGAGACGATTTTGAAGCTGCTACAAATCTGGATACGATTAAATTAAATTGAAGGACTTCTGTATTTGTATCTGTGAAGTAGGGAGGGTGAGTGTAGGCTCACAGCACTTAGGCCCCAAGTGGCCTATTGTACATCCCTCCGAGTTGTCCTCCTAGGTCATCGTCCATCCTGTACTTCCCAGGAAGATGGACAGGTCACTAGAAGACATTTCCTTTATATCGGCAGGTGTACGCCAAGGGTACCGGTAAATTATTCGAAATCAATTGTTCGAAATCAATTGTTCGATAATCAATTTTTCGAATGACCGATCATTCGAAAATCAATTATTCGAAACTAAATTGTTCGAAATCAATTTCTCGGAATCAAATATCTGGAATAGATTTATTAAATTTAGGAGGACACCGAATTTCAGTTAAAAAAACTTTATTGTTATTACAAAAAACCTCCACCAGATCTTATTACGTTGTGGTTATCTACTTAGAAGTTATGTTGTGGTAAATTTTAGTAGGTGCTCCTGCAGTATACTGGTCGATTTTCAATTCATTTAAGGAATGTTCCCTTTTGATAGCGTCCACAAATTTCCAGATACTTGGATGGATGGCCGAAATTTGACTTTCAGAAACTTCTGTGCCAACCCTCTACAGCGTTAGTCGTTTTAGGTAGTCCTGCAATAGCGCCATCGAAACAGTTCCACATCTGATGAGCAAATGAGGGAGATCGTCGCCTGTTTCTCCTGTCAGGGCGTCCTATCCAGGCATCTTCGAAATAATCGACTACCGGTTGTACTTCTTCTGAAAATAGACCTGTGTCGTCTAGTGCGTTAAATGCTTTTTCTACAAATTGTACGGGAACAAAAGCTAGTGCATTTAGCAACCTTATTTTTAAAGAAAATTCTGCATCGTTGTCGTATCGTTGTTTTAAGCCAGATGATTGAATTTTTCTATATACACACTGACAGAAATGAAAAAAACATCCTCTTATTGTGGCTTCTTGAAAAGCAATCGACACTGCGTTTATCATAGCTTGTTCAAAATCTATCATGACTGTTTTTGGAGCAGCTGTCGGACAAAGATTTTTGATCTCCTGAAGAAATGTTATATAGGTACTTTGTGCTTTAGAAGGAAGAAGCGCATATAGAAGCGGAATGGAATAATTATCTTTCAGACCATGTATTGTATATAATTATCCAAATAAATGGGGCACTGTTTTAAAAGTTCCGTCCATGAACCAGTGATTTGATTGTTCCAGAAGTTCAAGGGACTTCTGTGTTCCAAAAATTAAAATTCTCGAATCGGTGGCCCCAGAATCAAATTGGAGAAAAACTTCTTTCTTCAAGGTTTGTTTGTACATGTCAGGAAAAATAATATCTCGTCTGGATTGAGGAAGAGCAGGTGCACCATCGTTTCTTTGTCTGATGTTTCGGATAGTTCGTTTTATATTGTTAATCTCTGGCAAACGCCCAACTGAATGAGTACTGACTTGTGTTGAATATGTTGAAATTATGCGGTGAGGAGTATCAAGTGTGTTTTTGGCAGAGTCCCGTACTTGGTCCAAAAATTTTGTAACTTGTAGACGTGCAGCATCTCCACCATGGTTATGTTCAACAGGTCCTTTATTGATTTCATTTCGCTCCGTTAAAACTCTTGACTTACATTTCTTTGAATGAAAAAATTCACATTTGCAATATATTTTAGTGTCGATTTGTTTATCTTTGACAAACAAAAAACCATTCAACAATAGCTTGGGATTTCCCTTTTCGCTGGTAACAAATTCCATTTTAACAATACAAAATTGCAAAGTAAAGGTGTCTACGTCGTCGAAATAATTGGACTAGTCAAAAATTGCATTCGTTTCTTGTATTTATACTTAAATCCAATAATAACAATAAAGATTTAGGTACCTACCTATTTATAAAATCTACCCTAATAGGTATTTATGTATAATTTAGACCCACCGTTGTCATTAGGATTTCCCGTTATCGCAAAAGATTTCTAAGAGATAAACGCTTAACAAACATTTAATAAGGTAAACAAAGTAATAAAAACTTCTATCTATCTATTTTTGTATATTCTATTCAGAATATTGAATTTCGAACAATAGATTTTCGAACAATTGATTTTCGAATAATTGATTTTCGAATAATTGATTTCGAACAATTGACTTTCGAAGAATTGATTTCGAACAATTTACCTAGATCCGTACGCCAAGACTCACGGAACACTCTCTTATTGACGATAACTCCGGACACTCGCCTGACAGTTTCATCTTCCTGTTCACACATCCTACATAGAGGTGTGTCCACTAGCCCCATAGTATGGAGATGTTTACTCAGTTGACAGTGGCCAGTCAGAAATCCTACTGTTAAAAGTAGGTGTTTCCTGGTCATCGCCAAATATTTCTTCGATGCCAGCTTCCCAGGGTCGGCCAGGGTGATCCTGGCAAGACTGCATTCTTTGATTCCATCCTATCTCTAAAGGGATTGAGCATTGATGTAACGTTTGGCTAGTTCTGTAATTGTCGAAGTCGTTAGGTCGTAGGTGTCCAGTCCAGCCGATTCCGTAGCTAAAGAATCAGCAATGCGATTACCTTTACTCCTGTCGTGCCCTTTAATCCACTTCATTATTGTTATCTGCCGAGGCGTTAGCTAAATCTTGGTGGCACTCTTGTACTATCCCCGATATAACTAGTGTTGCCGCCGAGACGAGAGATTCTCGCCTCTCGTCTGACGAGACGAGACGAGAGAAGATTGAGATTTTTGAATTCTTCTCTTATTTCTCTTTGCAAAAATATATATAATGTCTATATTTGGATCAACGGTTTTCGAGTTATTCAACTGCAAACCTTTTATTACTATGACGTTTTATCGCTGAATAAAGATTATGTGTAGTCAAATAACTCGAACAGGCATACATTTTTGAAATTATCACAATAAAAATGTTTGTGTATTCACTAACCGCGTTGTAAAATTGTTTTCACTTCCTGAGATAAGGGTGATTTGTTAAAAACCTCTAAAATTAATTCCTTTCAACTCGAAAGGTTTTAATTTTGAGACAACGTTCTTGAAATAAAATCTTTGTATTGTTTTAATGTTTGTAAACTACCGTTACCTTTTTTATATCACTTATCTGAGATACCATGGTCAACTTCATGTTTTTAAATACGGACCAAGATTTTTTCATATTATTTTTGAGTACATAATATTACCTATTACCTCAAATACAATGATGTACGTTTCGACACAAATTATACATTATCTGGAAATTTTTTAAAATATTCTTAGTAGGCTTATGGCTTTTTTAAATATTATCTCAATTTTTGCTTGAGATAGAATGAAATTGAGGTAGAAAACAGAAAAAATATAATACTTGAAGCAACCATAGGCGTAGGTACTAAAAATATTTTTAAAAATTTCCTGATTATCTATAATTTGTGTAGAAACGAACATCATTGTAGTTGCACACTCAAATGACCACACTGTATAAATGCGAAATAAGAGTACGGTGAAAAGAGCAATCTTTCCAAAAATAATGAAATGCCAATTTTAATAATTAATTTTTGTCTAAAGAGTCAGAAAAAATATTGCAACAGTTAACATAAAATTTACTAATGAACTAAAAAATATATTACTAGATACAAAAAAGGTTGATATAATGATGTATAAAAAGTAACTCCAAGCAACGAACATTAATAATGTTCGTTGCTCCAAGTGAGAAAATAGTAGGTACGAACTTAAATAATGAATGTCACCTCACTTGGGTTTTTAGGAACAAATATAATGCGATGCAAAACTTCCCAGCTTTTTCATTACATCATCGGGGTATTTTAAATAAAATATATCTTATTTTTTTGCTACTATTTGAATCTACCTTTCTCATATTTGATATACAGGGTGGTTCATTAATGCGACCAATGTCAATATCTCCGATACGATTAAAGATAGCGGATAGAATCTGAAAATTTAAAAAAATGCATGGTGTTCTATTGAAAAAATGGATATTTTTCACCGTGCTGTTTTTTCGGAGCACCGGTTATAGAGAAAAATAATTGTATAACAGGCACCCTTAATTAGCTTCGTCAAACGTTTTCCTGCTATCTTTATTGGTGCAGGAGATTTTGACCTTTGTCGCACTAATGGGCTACCCTGTAGTAAATACCAAGCAAAGTTTTAACGCATTTGGGTAAGGTTCTGTTATATTTGACATATATTGCACACAATTTATGTCAAATATGGTAGAACCTAACCTCAACGCGTTAAAATTTGGCTTAGTTTTTTACTATATTTGGTTTAAATCACGAGAGAAGCGAGACGAGACGAGAGAAGGCCTTATCTCGTCTCGTATCGTCTCATCTTGCGGGAACACTAGATATAACACGTTGTCTGCTCAAGGCTAAAAGGGCTTGTGTACTGTTATGCTTTTGCCAGAAATTCCTTTTCAAGTGAAGGAGTTATTACTCTTCTAAATGGTCTACAGCAATGCTGCAGGAGAAACCCCCTGATTTATACCTACATATAAATATACTTACATATCAATATTTCCCACCAACCAATCAAATTCCAAATAGTTTTCATTTTTGTACCATCTGATACTTTGATACAAATCCACATCTTCAGTCTGCCATTTTTGATGAACTTCTTCAACTACATTACCCGATAGAGATCTTAATAATTTAACAGGGGTAAGAGCAATTGGTGTATCAGAAGCTGGTCTAAATATGTACGCGCCTGAGCAACCGTCAAAATCCCACGCGCTTTTATATAGGTAGAAATTCTGATTCATATTCAATGAAATGTTATTCAAAGTAACGCTTTTCAAAAGATTGGTTTCTTTGTTTATCTGGAAAACACTAGAATCTGGATTATTATTTTTACTGCTTGGTAGAGTTGTGTTACTGAGTTTTTCGATGTGGTATAGTTTGAAACCCATTGCTGGAATATTTCTGGCAGCAAAAATTAATTCATGTGAACTTGGTGATTCTCCTTTTATATCGACAAAATCAAAGGTACTTAGCGAGCTAATTATATCGTAAGGCTGTTCTCCTAGAACATATAAAAATGTTTATATTTTTCGTATTTATCAACCCAATTACTCACCATCTGGTCCATTAACAAGGAACTGCCCATTTTCAACAGGAAGTCTTACGTAATGTGTAGTATTCCATGCTAGAGGATTATAGACAGCAACAACAAATGTATTATCATTTTGAGAGGTACTGCATATACTGAAATTCGTCAGCAAGCAAGATGACAGATTCAATTTTAAATCAGTTTTCGCATTAAGAATGTTACTATGAAAAAAAAGTAGATTAATAAAGAAACAGCTAAACTGATTTAGCAATTATTACCTAACAATTTTTCCAACTGGTTTTTCTGCTTTTTTGATAGCAGCTGTTAGTAATCTAACATAGTCATAAGAAACAGCCTGTTTTTCTGTACCAGTTATAGCGTCATGATGCTGCAAAGTACCCATTGCCTCTTTGAGATCGTCTAACTGACTATCATCTGTTTCGTTAGGATTCAAAGCGTACAAATGCTTTGTAGCCTTAAATAAGTTCGAAATAAATAAAATAAAATCATTTATTTATAAATAATATAGTTTCCTTCACCACATATGTGCTGGATTTATGATGTTGCTTTATTTAAAAGTTAAAAAAAGGTAGAACGTGTCGCGGGACACACGGTAGGAACTTTAGTTCCTTTTAAGCAAAAATTATGTACTACATCTGACATTATAGATAGACAATTTGCATATTCCTCGGTGGTCGAGTAGTAAGCAAACCAGACTCTCACGCGGTAGACCCGGGTTCGATTCCCCCTGAAGAAGTTTTTTTTTATTTGTTAATTTTATTTTTAAATAATTATTCTGCTTGATATTAATAACGACAACAGGTAGACGTTTGAAATATTTAGCAGAATATTCATTATTATAGATAATGGTACGGTACCCTTCATGAGGGAGTCCGACTGGCAACATCTACTTATAACAGCATCGTATATTTAAAAAAGAAAACTGTAGCATTATACAAATTGGACATTCAAGAACTGTACGTTTACCACAAAAAAAAAAGTGGAAACATAAAATTGAATTGTTAAATTTTTAATTTGGAATTATATTACAGTTTATAGAAATTTTTATTTTCTAGATTTTTTCTCAAGTGGGTCGTGGAAAATATGCTGTTCGAATTGTGTGGATTGTCCATATCGTAGTTGAATGATTGAGCACTCCGCCTACGCCGTCGTGCTCAAACTTCGTCCTCGTGCGATATGGCCATCATATCCACACTAGTTGCACAAACTACTATTTCTATCAAAATATGCCCTTTTACATTTAAAAACAACCTGCCAAATGTCAAATCAATTTATCCATCCATTTTAAAGTTATCGAATTAAAACATTCAAGTTTTCAAAATTTCAACACCCTGTATTTCGAAAAGTAAATGTGCTAGACCCCCTAATCCTCATATCATTTTGTCCAATTTTACGAGAGGAATCTACATGCAAACGTTGTAATTACCCTTAACGTTCGAGATGCTCACACCATTTTTTGCGCGATCGTAGATATTGAAATAAATTTCCAATAAAATAATTTAAATTTCTTTGAAATGAACGAAATGTCAAAAGTGACATTTATACTTCTCGATCAGTTTGAAATATATTTTGCATTTTGGTGAAATTGTTTTTATGATGCTATTTATTACTTTTCGACGTCTGAACGGTAAGTAGATCACTTATAGTGTAACTAATGTTAATGTAATGACCTTGAATTGTATTACAAATTTTATGCAGGTTAATTTTAATCCACTATATTAATTTGAATTACATTTGAAAAGCATTATTTCACAATATTCGAATTTATGAAACAATTTTATGCACGTCATTGGGCGGCTTTTTCCTTCAAAGGGATTCAAAATATGGATCATCACATTGACAATAGTTACACTATACCGACGTGTTAAACTTAGAAACCAGTAAACACAACCTACCGTCCTGACAACCGATGCTTTGAATAGACAAAAAGATCAATCGCGCAAAAAAAATTATGGAAATAATAGTAAAAATTCACCCGAACAAATTCAAGTAGATCACCAGCACTGCGAATACCAGCTTTGCATAGAATTTTAATACAGCAGAGAGACTCAGGAGAGAGCACACACACGCAAGCAAGGCACATAACGGAGCAAAGTAACATAACGTAACGTAACGTAACGTAACGTAACGTAACGTAACGGTCAGATCTTTTGCGTCGCGACCCCCGGTAGCTCAAAACATAACCTGACGTAAAGAACTAAAGTTCCAAAAACTCTGTCTAGCTTGGTAATAATGGGGGACACGTTTGGTTGAAATGGAGCTGGATGAATGCTATTCAATTCTGAGAATTCACGAGATTTCCCACTCAGAATTTCTTATTCCGTCCTAGGAGTGAGTTGATTCAATAGCTCAGCAGTTCTAGTGGTACTGTTAGCTTTAAAATCATTATCCCTAGTATCAAAATCACAGAATGAATCTTAGGAGATTTCTACAACCTAATCATCTCATTGTTTTTATCTCATAACCCTTACACTCTGTTAGCTCCATCTGTATAAAGTTCCTTGGTTGCTCTAGCTCCTTATACACCATTTTCTCTATTTCATCTTGCGTTGAAGGAGAAGCAGAGGGTCGCAATGGAGAAGACCTCATTAAATCTAATCCCATACATAAGTAGATTCTTAATTACATACTTACTTGTAATATATTATTCCCAGTTCTTTCAAATCTTTTTAAATTCGGCCTTGAAGTGAAATAACCCCCCCAAAAGGAATGTACACCATCGCTGTATGGAAAGAAATCGTTAGTTTTCAATGAAAGATTAGGATCGGTGTCATGTACGGCTTTCATATAACAAGATGGCGTCGAATATATCAGATTGTATTTGGTATGATTTTTAAAAGCGCTGAAATAGAAATAATAAATGTAGTGCTTTCAGTGATGTGTTTTTGGACTTACTTTATAAGTTTGTCTATGTTTTGGAAATTGAATCCAGCAGCTTGATAATGGAAATCACCACCCATGGTAATAATTATGTTTTTGTTGTTTTTATCATAATAATTAGTGTACGTGTCTAGCTTTGATGCAAAATCGTCTACCTAAAATAAAAAATTGGTTGGAATACAAAACTCTAGGAGAAGATATCGTTAATGTAGTTAAAGACATTCCCCGCAGATAAACAGAGGAGGTAGTTATAAAAATCACTGCATGGGCACCACAAACAACTAGACCAAAGAAAAATGGAGGAATCAAATAATGGAACACATTAAAACTCTTGATATTAGAAACTGGAATAAACCGTGCCAGGATAGGAAGGAGTGAAGAAAAATTGTATACAAGGCAAGAAAACACAAAAAACTATGAAGAAAAAGAGATCTCAGATAACAAGGCGGAGTGATTCACCGCAATAAAAAGGAATCCAAGAGCTCCAAGATGGAGCACTAATCATTTCTCCAGAAATGTAAAGGCTAATATATAGAATACAAAAGCTTTCAGAAAAATATCCATCTTATTTCCCAGATTCAGCTCTCAGCTTTAGGATGGAGATGAATGAATATGAAAAATACATCGGAAAAAGTCTATATTTTGTTTAAGCCCTAATGTTCCTTTGTTTTTCGGGCCCAGATGGGAAACTCATGTTCGAATGGGTCCTTAACCAGTACCCAGACAGTGTTGGACTTATCTTCCCCACGGGAATGCCTACCAACCAAACCCACCTCAAACTCGCCGTTACTCCCGCCTTGGAATCACTACCCTAGCATACTTCAAGACGGGCGGCGGTCCCCCACACACCTTAGTTGTCTTCTCCCTTCTATCACTCCTACATCTCACATGCCATGTCGAGTCCTTCTCTTTCCCTAATCAGTCTCTCCACTACGCCACTTATCTCCATCCATTCATCCTCGCAACATGATCAACCATATTTTCCCAATACACCGCCTCTCCCAGTTTATTTTCCAACTTCTTCAAAACTTCCTCGTTCTTCCAACATCTAAACACATGTCCCACATCATCCTCCACTTCCCATCTCTAGCACACTCCAGTGTCTCTTTTTCCAATCTTGTGGAGGTAACCCACTCTCGACCCATGCCCTGTGAGCACCTTCGTCAAGAAGTAGTTCATCTCTCCCTCCGAATTTCCGGTCCACCAAATTTCTGCTGCTCCCGATCGCTCCCTTCAGCGCGCCCTCATACTCAACCCACCTTCTCTCCATTTCTCCATCCATCCATTCCTGTACTTCATCTCTGTTCGCACCCCTCCATCGTTTCTGTCTGGCTCTAGTCATCAAGTCCAATGGATGTGACCTTGATAGCACCGCTGCCAGTCCACCCACTGACATGTACGCCTGCACCACCCCCAGGAGTATCTCTCTCTGCACCCGCAGGAGTGGTCTAGCCCTCAAATTCACCCCTGCTTTCTCACCCCACACTTCCGCGCCATACAACATACTCTGCTCTAGTGATAAGCAAAGCAAGACCAAGACCAAGACTCGAACAGTCTCGGTCTTGGTCTTGGTCTTGCTTATTCAGTCTTGGTCTTGCTCAAATCTGTGTGGTCTCGGTCTTGGTCTTGCTGTATTTTGTATGGTCTTGGTTTTAGTCTTGGTCTTGCCATAATTTCTTAACGAACATCTTTCAAAACATTTTGTAAACATTTTATTTTTATGCAACAAACATTTTTAAACCTAAATTCACTATCTTCGAATTAAAAAAAGTTCCTTAAGACATTATGTACTCTTCGAACATTTTTGTAGATCCTTTTTTTTAAACAGTGATTTCTTTGTTTTTTCATGTATATCGTTAAAATCTATTCAAGAAAACTGACAATTCGACATGCCAACTTATATTGTTCCAAGAAAAGCATGTTTTGACGCTGTTACAAATATTTTATCTCATATAGTTACTGTGAAAAAGAATTTTTGGTTGACTCTTGCGTATTTAATCTTGGTCTTGCATAGTCGGTGTTGGTATTAGTCTTGTTCTTGTTTATTCTGTCTTGGTCTTGCGAGTCGAAGAATGGTTTTGGTCTCGGTCTTGGTCTTGCTTTTTCGCAAGACTAAGACCAAGACAGCAAGAACAAGACCATTTTTGCTCATCACTACTCTGCTCTACCGTCCTACCAATTACCCTCCTCTGCCACTCTCCCGGTCCTTTCACATTACCCATTAATCTTCCCAGCCATGCTGCCCTTACTTTTGCCTTCTGTGCAGCCTTCAACATATGGGTTTTGAAGTATAATGTTTACCTACCTTTTCTTGTATGTTGTACAATACACTGTCAGGATTATCGACAAGTTGATCGTCACCACATCCAATGTCCCAGCAGAAATTTGCAGGAGTACCGTATCCATAGCCGGGAAAGATACTTCCAAAAATAGTGGTATCGTCTATGAAAGAAAGTAATCCACTAGTTAGTAATAGATTTGTTTTATTAACTGTTATATGAGCATATTTTTTACCCAGATTAGAGCTTCCTTTCCAAGCAAAGTCCAATTTATAATGCTCCCATCTGTTCAAATAGTCATCGTGGTCCAGCCTAGAAAAAAACAACCCACTGTATCCAAGCTGGGCTAAAATTGAAGCATGCTCTCTGCTGTGACCAAAAGGATCTATCTGCCATCCCACTATTGATCTACCACATTTTCCAATCGTTTCTTCAATTTTTCTAAAAAAATATATTAACCAGTAGCAGCAGTATTATTTTTCTTCAACTCACCTCAATCCCAAAGTGAATTGGTTAATTGTTGATTGATAGTTGGTGCAAGCTTCGTCATTCATGCTCCATCCAGCACTGGCAATTTCAATCTGTCCATTATCCACTAGTTTTTTAAAAGAAGATCTCATATAATCGTTTTGTTCTTTCCACCATTTGTAAAAGAAAGATGTCTCGACTTGAATGTACCTGTTTGATTTGGAATAATTCAAAAATTTTAGAAGTGGATTCAAAAATAAAGTTGTTTTGGGATGGATTTAGAATAACTCAGTGATCCTGAGCCATGAAGTAGTGGTCCAGCTTGCCAGAAGAGGAGTCCTATAGCCCCGACTTCAATTTGACAAAGTCAAATATCTCAGATAGACTGCAAAGTAAGAGGTCTACTGAAATCAGATTCTAGGCGCCATGAAGTAGTGGTCCAGCTTGCCAGAAGAGGAGTCCTAGAGCTATGACTAAGAATATTTTTCAATGTGACAAAGTCAACAGTCTAAGATGGACTGCAAAGTAATAGGTCTACTGAAATCAGATCCTAGGCACCATGAAGTAGTGGTCCAGCTTGCCAGAATAGGAGTCCTAGAGCCATGACGGAGAATATTTTTCAATGTGACAAAGTCAACTATCTAGGATGGACTGCAAAGTAAGAGGAATACTGAAATCAGATTCTAGGCTCAAGGAAAACCAAGAATCTTCAAAATTGTGGGCAAAAGCCTTTGTTGGTTGGTCATGGACAAAGAGGACAAAGAGAACGAGTCAAATTGAAGATTTGTCGGTGAGTTAAAAAGTAGAGCTTGGAACTCACCTTCTATCTGGATTCAATAACAATTCCTGTACCACAGAACTTATTATTGCCTGGACTGCTATGGGACGTCCCGCTGCATCAGTGTTCACTAATGAGAATAAAGGATTTAATACATTGAACAACATTGATTTTAATATCTACTTACATCCATAAAAGTATTCATCGACCGATTTCAACCATCCCACATCGTCGTGAGAATGTGGTATGAGATGAATGTTGATTTTATTATCATCCAGAGGATGACACACAATACATCCCACTTTATTTATCCCGTCATTTTGGATCGCTTTTCCTTCTGTTGCAATCACCAGCAGAAACAATACCATCAAACTCATAATCATCTTTATCAGTTCAAGTAGGCCAGAGCGATATTTATATATTGATGAAGTGCTGTGATATAAATAGGTGCAAAGATAGTCAGAAATAAGAATAACTCATTTTTTTATCTATACAATGTTGATTGGAGATTTCAAAATAGATACTGTGCCTAGAGTGTCTCTGTTTAAAATATAATGATATTTTTACACTCTTACTACTTTTCAAATTCAGGAATATAGTTCGACCTACTTATCGTGGCAATTGAAAGATGCGCGATTTTAAGGAGAATTAAGCCTTATGCAGCGTCTGATCTAAAGGGAT
>CAJUYG010001321.1:23419-41954 GCA_910591675.1 Galerucella calmariensis
GTACATTATAAGAAGATCCCTTTAGATCAGACGCTGCATAAGGCTTACTTATCCTTGAAATCGGCTTAAGCAACAAGATACAGACTAAGTAGGGAGGAAAAAAAAAACCACCTCCTCACTTCTAAGAAATCAGACAACCTGGGATATGCCACAGGACGGTATGATGAAAAAGTATAACTTTTCAAAGAAATTCGTTACGGAATTAAGCAACAAAAAGGAATGGGATCCAAATACCATTACCAGACTTGGAAAGAATGCGATTCAATGGTACAAAGACGACTCAAAAGCAATAGAAGGAACCAAACACTCCCAGCTTGGGAAAAAACCCCAAGTATCTTTCAAGCGGAAATCCACGCCATAAGAGAGAGCGCCCAGTTCAATATTGATAAAGGATACAGAAGACAGAGGATTATCATAATGTCGGATAGTCAACTAGCCATTAAAGCACTGAGCTCTTGTGTAATCAGTTCCAAAATGGTGTGTGTTGAAAAACTCAATGAACTAGGCGAAAACAATATAGTCATCTTACTACTTTTGCGGAATCAGCCCCAATGTAATATTGGAAGAAATAGGTAAAGCCGAGAAAAAGAGAAGATCTGATCATTGGAAAGTAGGGCTTATACAATCAAATACTCTTCTGGGTGACTACAACTCTTGAGATCAAATGAATGCATAACTCTAAGTAAAACTGCGCTAAGAGTTTTAACAGGGATCCTAACGGGACATTGTCGCCTGAATGGGCACCTGGAAAAGCTCAAAATAGTGGAGGAAGAAGAATGCAGATTTGTGGCATGGAAGAAGAAACCTCCATCCACATACTTTCCAACTGCACAGCACTTCAGAATCCTAGAGCACAGCACCTGGATAGAAGAAGAACATTTACCTAAGTTGAAGCCTGCAGACATCCTAAAATTCCTCCTGGAAATAGGAGTAAAGGAGTTACTAGTTTCTGAGACTCTCCTCAGAAACTAAGTAGAAGTAAGGGAGCACAATAGATCTTTTGGGTCTCAGTGTCACCCCAAAATACATACATGCATACATCGGCTTAAACAGAATTTTAGTTTTTTTAGATACACCAGCTGGCCTTAGTTCTCAATCAGCCAGCTACACTTCAACCTTTTGGGCTCCACAACACTTATAACGGTACTCCCCATGCTAATCTGAACAGGCTCTTTGGGAGTTAGCCTAGGCCGTTTCAGCATTGCCTGTATTCTGCAATCTAATGCATCCTTTTCTTCGTGTTCCCACCACATTGTCTGTAGTATAGCCCCATTTTGTGTATTAGACTGTAACAAGTGGAAAGATCATCCATTGTTCTAATTCCATTCCTACCATCTTGAGTAGCTTTTCAATTTTCCATCCTCTTTATTTGGTAGCCAATAGTGCGAGTTTTGAGTAGGTGAACCTTCTCTGGCTGGTTCATTGCTCTGGATACCACAGTTATTACCAAAGTTACCAAAGTTATTCTGTTGTGTTTTAAAAGTTCTCAATGCTGATGTCAATATTAGTATCATATAAACATTCAGTGAAGTCTGGCTCTTGTGAGACTCTTCCTCCAGTGTTAATACGGAATCTATTCAATTCCTTCCATGTACCAGGATCCTTTTATCTTATCTAAAGAAAATTGGGGTACATTCTGAGTTGCATCAACTGGTTTTTCTCTAGATTAGATCCTACATCCACATTCAGTACGGAAATATTTGGAAAAACTTGTTTAATGCCCACTTTAAGATGGATATAAATTATAATTTTTCTATATCTTCCATCTTTTACGATTTTAACATTATTATCAATTTTTTTAAATCCAAAAACACATTTCAAAGGTAACAGTGTTGAAATAAAAACAGTATCTATAATAATATTTTTATTCCTAGCATGTACTATGTACGTTAAATTAATTTATCAATTATTTAAACAAAAAATGTTGTTATTAATACAAATAAACAAGTAATGAAAGTTACTGGTTGGATAATGAAACCGAAATTCCGAGGTACAGCAGGTCCAAGTTTGACTAAGAATGTTCTTATCTGCATCGGTTCTAAATGTACAGAGGTAACATTTTCTTTATCATTGTCTTCATACTTTTGAGAGAAAATACCCTTATCTGTTTTCCAAGTGTACTTTTCTTGTTTTTCATAATCAGATAGAGGCTGGTTAGCTGCCAGGGTCATCTCTTCCATTTCAGAAATACTGAAATATTTGAAAGCATTCTGGAAAATATAGAAATATTTTATCTACCATATATCAATTAAACACAAATAGGTAAAGGAACAAGTGAAGACAACAACAAAAGTTGCCTCAAGACAAACAAATCTAATAGACTCACTGCTAAATCAACTGTGACAGCTTCAGACAAAGTTTCATCATCATTTTTTTCCATAATGTGCTCTAATCTTAAGAGGTATCTACCATCAGTCCAAGGTTCGAATGTTAATATATTCACATTATCTGGTAGTGGTTTATTTAAACCTTGATACTGTAAATGAAATAAATAAAAAATAATAAGGAATTACAAAATAATGAGCAACTCACCTCTAAAATTCCATCAGGTTGAGAGTTTCTAAATTCTTCGAAGGTCATATCAGTGGCATTGAGCCCAATCCATGGTTGAAGTAGCTTTTTTTGTGCCAATATGCGTTCTTGACTTGCAGATGATTCTATGAATAAATAAATTAAACAATGTCAACTTGTAACAGTATAACAAATTATGTACCTTTATTTCCAACGAATAGATAGTGAGAGCCTCTGACGTAAACTCCTTTACCGAACTCTGTTTCACTCAAACTTTCAGCAACTCCTTTATTATCATCGTACAATATTCTACGGTGAATCTACAATAAGTATAAAGTTTCATAACATGGGATGGAATCAAAGGATGCAGTCTTGCAAGATCACTCTGGGCGACCCTGGGAAGCTGGCGCCGAAGAAATATTTGGCGATGACCAGGAGAAACCTACGTTTAACAGTAGGATTTCTGACTGGCCACTGTCAACTAAGGAAACACCTCCATACTATGGGGCTAGTGAACACACCTCTATACAGGATGTGTGAACAGGAAGATGAAACTGTCAGGCATGTCTTATGCGAGTGTCCGGAGTTGAGAGAGTGTGTGTTCTGTGAGTCTTGCCCTACACCTGTCGATATGAAGGAGATGTCTCCTAGTGACCTATCCACCTTCCTGGGAAGGACATGATGGTCGATGACCTAGGAGGATGTACAATGGGTCACATGTGGCCTAAGTGCTGTGAGCCTACACTCACCCTCCGTAGTCTACAGATACAAAGCACCTAACACAGGAAAATACCAAGTTAAAGTGATAAACTGTATGGCAAATTAAAGCTTAGACTTTATGCTAAAACTGAGGAAATTTTGAAAAAAATCTACCAATCTATTTTCAAGAAAATGATTGAAGTGTATTTGAACTACCGTTTCAACTTTCTACCGCTATATCTCAGGAAAATGATAAGTTAGAGTAATGAGCTCTGTGACAAATTAAAGCTCAGACTTTATGCTAACACTGATAGGAATCTGTAAAAATTCTACCAAGCCATTTTCAAGAAAATGATTAAAGTGTATTTGACCTACCGTTTCAACTTTCTAGCGCTCTATCTCAAGAAAATGATTAGTAAGAGCAATGAACTGTGTGGCAAATTGAAGCTTAGACTTTTGGCTAACACTGAGGAAATTTTGAAAACATTCTACCAAGCCATTTTAGAAAATGATTGAAGTGTATTTGACCTACCGTTTTAACTTTCCAGCGCTATATCTCAGGAAAATAATAAGTGAAAGTAATAAACTGTGTGGCAAATTAAAGCTTAGACTTTATGCCAGCACTGAGGAAATTTTGAAAAAATCTACAAATCCATTTTCAAGAAAATGATTGAAGTGTATTTGACCTACCGTTTCAACTTTCTAGCGCTCTATCTCAAGAAAATGATGAGTAAGAGCAATGAACTGTGTGGCAAATTGAAGCTTAGACTTTATGCTAACGCTGAGGAAATTTTGAAAAAATTCTACCAAAGCCATTTTAGAAAATGATTGAAGTGTATTTGACCTACCGTTTTAACTTTCTAGCGCTATATCTCAGAAAAATAATAAGTTAACGTAATAAACTGTGTGGCAAATTAAAGCTCAGACTTTATGCTAACACTGAAAAAATTTTGGAAAAATTCCACCAAGCCATTTTCAAGAAAATGATTGAAGTGTATCTGACCTACAGTTTCAACTTTCTAGCGCTATATCTCAGGAAAATAATAAGTGAGAGTAATGAGCTGTTTGGCACTTTATGCTAACACTAAGGAAATTTTGAATTTTGCTTGAAGAATTAGAAATTAGAAGACATTTAAGAGACCCAAAATATGAAGTCATCAATGAACAGATAAATCTAGGGAGCTCTTCATCTAGGAAGCTCTTCAGTATTAAACTGTCCTCTTAAGTAACAATTGTAAAGACAAGCAAATAGCAGATTCCACAAAGTGAGGATCTAAACAGTAAATTCACTTTTTAATAAATACTAACTTTACTTACCATTAATTCTATTTCACTAGAATTCAGACTAGTTCCTCCTTGAGATCTATCAGTTAATACAGCTACCTCGGTATTACTATTTTTATCTTTGATAACTATCCTTGAGGTTACTGGATAGTAGTTGCTGGATACTGGCTCAATAGTAGGATCATATGTATAATCTGGTCTAGTATTTTTCACTCTTTGGATCAATTCTCTACCGTTAGAATCGGTGTAGAAGGTATTGTTGTTGTCGAAATTATCACCTATCGTGAATTTCGATATGAATTCTTTACCTTCTCGATTATTCAGACTGTAATAGAAATGAGCAAAGGTAGTAAATATTAGACAATTTTGGGTGTTGCATACTTACATATCTATGTTTCCTATAATCCAATCCAGTTCTATGTAGTTTTCATTTTTGTACCATCTTATAGTTTGGTAAATGTCAGCCACGTCAGTCGTCCATTTCTGTTGTACTTCATCTACAATGTTTCCGGAAAATTGTAGTAGAACTTCGACGTTTTCTAATAGTTCAGGCTTGTCCTTCGTTGGCCTGATAAATATAATTTCAAAAGATTAGGTTGAAAGGTTTTTAAATCCACTCCATATCAACTTGTGGCCAAATAATTTCTTATTATACAAAGCAGCTTCAGTTTCTTTTATCCTGTTTATTTGCCAAAAAGATAGAAAAGGCAATCTCGATTATCGTTGCTGGAGAGCTTTTAGAGCCACTAGGCTCAGATAAAACAATCCATACCTAATTAAAGCACACCTTTAATCCCATTCATTCTTTAAAGAGTTGTTGGGGCTTCAATGAGGGACATTTTTATCCCTCCTATTTCTGTCAACCTTTTTTTCGACTTCTTCATGCTGCACTAGTATTCACTAAGTTCACAGTGCTCTGTGAAAAAATTTTCTAAGGATGGGCTTTACTAAACGCATCTTATTTCTTCAATATGTGGACATTTTAGATTGGTCCAGTCCTGGAAGGTTAATCCAGAGGTATGCTTTGTCTTCTCCCTTCCTTTTCAATTCCACCCTGAAGGATTAGGACCATCCCAACATATTTTTTGCAGGTCCTACAAAGAAAGTGGATGCTGCCTTCCCACCTTGACCACATATTGAAGATTGTAAAGACCTTTGAACGATTTGCTGTTTTCATTAATCATTAAAGTAACGTGATTTACTTCGTGGGTGCCAGGACATAACGGTATTTCTGGGAAGAACAAGCTGATGAACTCGCAAGAAGAGGTTCAGCGAATGTTAGACCAGAACCAGCTCTTGGGACCACAAAGAAGTTAGTCCGACGGCAAATACAAAAATGGGTACAAAGCCAACATAGATTTCAGTGGAGGAACACTCCAAAGCAGGTACACAGTAAAACCTTCATAGGTGACACATGTGTGAAACGGGCCAAGAACTACTGAATATCAGTAGGAATAAGCTAAGAATTATTACAGGCTATCTAACGGGTCATACCCCGGTGAAAGATCACCTGAATAAAATAGGGTTATATAACGGGGACCTCAGCTGCAGACTTTGTGGCATGGAGACTGAGACCGTAACCCATATCTCATCTTACTGTGAGGAATTGGACTCGATGAGACAAACAATATTCGAAGAAGCCAATATGCCACCAAGGGGTCTATTTACTAACAGTGAGAGCTCCTACGAGAGTACACACTTAATAAAGTGCGCATGCGAGCTCTTTCGAAATTGCAAATTATGATATAGCCCGCATGCGCACTTTATGAGTGTGTACTCTCGTAAATGACCCTTCCACCACCTGGTGCACCGGAACCTGCGCTTGAACATCGTCTTCGAGGGTTTTCCAAATAAAATCGAAAAAGGTGGACCGAAAATCGTTATAGGGGGTTTTTGGACCGTTCGAGGCCAGGGTACAGCGCACCAGGTGTTCAGGGAGTCGTTTCCCGCGCAAAATTCTGATTAAGCGGCCCAAAAAACCCCTTATAACGATTTTCGGTTCACCTTTTTCGATTTTATTTGGAAAATCCTCGGAGACGATGTTCAAGCGCAGGTTGCGGTGCACCAGGTGGTGGAAATGTCGTTTTTGACGTGAAATCGTGATGTCGCGCCTCAAAAAACACGCCTCCAATAATTTCCGGGCTGTTTTTGTCGATATTGTCAAGAAAGTTCTCGGGGATGATTTCCAGGTCGAGGTTCGGGGGCACCAGGTGTCCGGGGAGTGTTCGCCGATGCCATATTTGAATTCAGCCGCCCGAAAAACCCCCGGGCGCAGAGTTTTTTTCGTTCCCCTCGTGATTTCTTGGAGAGTCCCACGGAGACGAGGTTAATCGGCGTTCCTGAGCCCCAGGTGTCCAGGGGGTCAATTTCAACATCATAATCGTGATCAGCGACCTCGAAAACCCCCGGGTACCCGATTTGAGCCAGTTCTGACTCTTATTTACAGAGTTTTTACATTTATGCATTTTTGGCATGCATTTTTGACTGCAGCGATGCAATTCCCGATTTGTAATGGGAACAAAGTAGGTACGTTTTTTACAAATAATTTTCCGAAGCATATGCAAAAAATCCGCATCCCGATCCGTCTTTAGGGAAAAAATTCCGAACTTTGAGCCTTTTTTGTGCTTTATCCGCTCGACTAAATAGGCTGCATTGCTCCCGGCATCAGAACGGCTTCCAAAACACAAAAAAGAAAAAAACCTGATTTACTCACCTGAAGATATAAGCTCCAGAAGAAACGTTTGTTCCATCCTGACGACCCGATTCACTGAAGTAATAGTTAAATGATTGCGAGATATTCAAAGTTTTACCATTTAACGTAACAGATTTTAAGAGGCCTGTTTTATTGGAAATGTGAAAAGCGGAACTAACATCTTCTACCATTGTCGCTGCTTTGAACACTTTGCTTTGTGAAGCTTTCTTAATATGGTATAATTTGAAGCCCATCGGTGGGATACTTTCAGCAGCAAACACCAATTCATATTCACTGGGTATTCCTATATTTTCATTCACGTACGAAAAATTACTTATAGTCGGGATTAAGTCATACGATATACCTGGAAATGAAAAATAATTATAGTATATTATACACCAAGGTGGTGAAGACTACTATTATTGACCGAGCACCAAGACTATTTCGCGAGGGGCTTTGCCCCGAATGGAATAAAGTGCGAGGTTTATAAATGTCTTCAACAACATGGTGTATATACAGTTTTTTCCACTACCAGCCAAATTTAAGAAAATAATTGAAAATATATCACAAATGCACCACGAGTAGCGTTTACTCCGTCGTCTCATTGCAGAAACGTTAGATGAAAGAAGTCAGGTAGATGTAGTTCAGACTGACTTCTACAAGGCGTTTGATAAAATCAATCAAAATATTTTACTTGTTAAACTGGACACACTATTTTCACTAACTTCACTAATTTTCATCAAACACTAATAAATCTCCTTAATAGTACAGGGAATGAAGCATTTCACCTGGCAATTTTTTCCTCCAGCATGGATTGACTTGAAATTTTAACAGAAGGTAGGTGATAGCCCAAGGATCAAAATATATATCGAACCGAAGGACGCTAAAGCCTTGAGGGTGGTTGCCACCCCATCTCGGGGGTGAACATTTTTTATTACATTTTAACCACAGGAATCGATTGAAAAAGTGATTCTTAGCAAAAAATGTTCCATACATTACAAGTTATTCGCGGATAACTCGAAAATTATGCATTTTATCAAAAAAACTGTGGACAGCAAAATTGTAGCTTTTAAAAAACGAGCAGAACCCTTTTTTTAGAATTTTTCTTTTTTTCCCAAATGCAAAATGTGATAGATTCAAAGTCAAATACCGGAAAAATGATGCATTTTTCGTAGAAAACTCATAAAATCTTTTTCAAAGAGCATAATTAGACCTCTCTTTTTAAAAAAAAAGGTCTGTAGCATCAAAATTGAGTGAATTATGACAAAAATGTCAGTACTGAATTTTTTATACAAAAAAATCGGTGAAAACAACCCCCTAACTACCCCCCTAATTAAAATTGATCTTTACCCTTGTGCAATTCTCTTTGTACATGTATGGTTAATATGTCCAAGAAGTTTGACCAATTTCAAATTCATAGTTTTCGAAAAATTATGGCTTGAAGTAAAAAGTTATTTTTCATAATTTTGTATTTTTTACCCTTTCTTTCAAATTAACTCCGAAAATATTAGAGGTACAAGCAAAGTTAAAAAGGTAGAACGTGTCGCGGGACACACGGTAGGAACTTTAGTTCCTTTGAAGCAAAAATTATGTAATACATCTGACGTTATAGATAAACGATTTGCATATTCCTCGGTGGTCGAGTAGTCAGCAAACCAAACTCTCACGCGGTAGTCCCGGGCTCGATACCCCGCGAGAGAGTTTTTTTATTGTTAATTTTATTTTTAAATAATTATTCTGCTTGTTATTAATAACGACAACAGGTGGAGGTACCCTTCATGAGGGAGTCCGACTGGCAACATCTACTTATAACATCATCGTATATTTAAAAAAGGAAACCGTAGCATTATACAAATTGGACATTTAAGAACTGTACGTTTACCACAAAATTAGTGGAAACATAAAATTGAATTGTTAAATTTTTAATTTGAAGTTATATTACAGTTTATAGAAATTTTTATTTTCTAGATTTTTTCCTATGTGAGTCGTAGAAAAAATATGCTGCTCGACTCGTGTGGATTGTCCATATCGCACTTGAACGATTGAGCACTCCGCCTACGGCTTCGTGCTCCATCTTCGTCCTCGTGCGATATGGCCATCATATCCACACTAGTTGCAAAAACTACAATTTCTTTCAAAATATGCCCATTTACATTTAAAAACTACCTGCCAAACGTCAAATCAATTTATCCATCCATTTTAAAGTTATCGAATTAAAACATTCAAGTTTTCAAAATTTCAACACCCTGTATTTCGAAAAGTAAATGTGCTAGACCCCTTAATCGCGCAAAAAAAATTATGGAAATAATAGTAAAAATTTATCCGAACAAATTCAAGTAGATCACTAGCACTGCGAATACCAGCTTTGCATAGAATTTCAATATAGCATTGGTGGTTCAGTGGTTAGAATGCTCGCATTGCACGTGGGCGGCTCGGGTTCGAATCCTGGCAGGAGCATATTTATTATTATGAATCGCTGCTTCGTAAACAAGAAAAAGACTAAGGAGGCACAAGCACGCAAGCAAGGCACATAACGAAGCAACGTAACATAACGTAGCGTAACGTAACGCGTAACGGTCAGATCTTTTGCGTCGCGACCCCTGGTCGCTCAAACATAACCTGGCGTAAAGAACTAAAGTTCCAAAAACGAAATTGTAGCTTTTTTTAGCCCTTTAAACTCACCCCATTTAAAAACGAAAGGGTCTAAAAAGATTTAACTCACAGATCCTTGTAGTTCTTGAAAAACCCTACAAAATCGTTTTTGAATAAACTTTTTATCGTCAAAATGAAGGAAATTCGTTAAAAAAACAATCGATTTCTTTTCGAAAAATTCCAATAGTGTAGTTAGTACCTATAGTACACTTGGAAGCATAATAATGTACAAAAAGTATAAAATTGTATTTTGAAATGAAACAAATTCATCATTTTACTAATTAAAACCAATTTTCACCTATCTTAAGATTTATAATGCTATTTTTTAATTTTTGACATTTAGGGGTAGTTTTCACCCCTAAGAAACAATCAGGGTTCGTCGGCATAACATGATATATAAAGCAAAGGGTGAGTTGAGCCTAATCCCAAATTTTTATGCAAATCAATCAGAGGCGAAATCATTTTTTAAGGATTCGTGATTTTTTTTACATTGAGCTGTAACAGGGGCTGCTTTTTAAGGGTTGAAATATGATGA
This sequence comes from Galerucella calmariensis, assembly GCA_910591675.1. Lineage (NCBI taxonomy): Eukaryota > Metazoa > Arthropoda > Insecta > Coleoptera > Chrysomelidae > Galerucella > Galerucella calmariensis. Next base: position 33,793 of record CAJUYG010001321.1, read on the forward strand.
AATTGTATTCCAAAGCTCAAAACAATTATTATTCAACTATCCAAACCAAATCTTACCCATTTTCAGGTTTAAAATGTTATTTTATGATTTTTGACAAATAAGGGTAGCTTTCACCCCTAAAAACCGTTTAGCGCCCTGCGGTTCGATATAGATTTTTAACCTTCGGCTATCACCTACCTCCTGTTAAAATTTCAAGTCAATCCATGCTGGACGAAAAAATTGCGAAGTTTTACCTTTTTTTGAGCTTCAGTCCCTGTACTATAAATCATATCTATCGGATCAACCGCAATTTGTAAAATGTCTTGGTTATAATTCAACGGATTTTTATCAAACCTCTGGAGTACCTCAGGGCTCTGTCTTGGGGCCACTTTTTATTTTATATGTTAATGACATTCTGTCTCAAATTGACGTAGGAGGTTTGTTGTATGCTGACGATCTCAAGTTAATTCACAGAATCGATTCTATCCATGATTGCATTAAACTCCAAAATAATATCGAACTACTAAATGACTGGTGTATAGAAAATGAGTTGTACCTAAATGTCAGTAAGTGCAGTGTCATGTCTTTTTGCAGGAATGAGCTAGGCATTGTGTTTCAATATAATCTAGATAACTCGGTATTGGTACGACCTGACCTAATTAAAGATCTTGGTGTTTATCACGATCCTAAACTAACTTTCACTGCGCATATTGATAAAATCATTGCAAGCGCTTATCGCATTCTCGGATCCGTAATTAGGAACATGAGACTATTTAAATCTTTTACTACAATGAATTTACTGTTTTCTGCATTTATACGGACCAAACTGGAATATGCCAGTGTTATATGGAATCCTATATTTATAATATACATATTTCTGCAATCGAACGTATCCAGAGGCGCTTCTTTAAGTCAGCATGTTTCATTCTGGATGGTTTGTATCCGGCGCGGAATATATTACAGCAGTACTTTCATGATCGGTTTGGTGCACACAGTCTGCTGAGAAGGCGGTCAATGTACTCTGTATTATTTTTATATAAAATCATACACCAGATATTAGACTGTAATGATCTAGTTGCCATGTTAGATTATCATGTTCCTAGGTTTAATTCCCGAAATAATCAACTGTTTTTTCAACGAACTTATCGAACTAATATATACAAATCTTCACCTCTACAGTTTCTAATTGAAAATTATTCTAATATAGAAAAATCTGTTGACATTTTATACTGCAGCCAATCGTCAATTAGACGTTATTGTTTAGAAACCTAAATCTATCTTAGATGTGAAACAGCTTTTAATAACTTTTTTGTACAACTGTCATTAAAAGTGACACTTTTAATGATAGCAAACAATGTTAAAAACGATTGTTTACATAGCAGCGTGTTAAAAATACTTTTAACACTAGTGTTAAAAATATTTTTAGCACTCCATTTTCTTATGATGAAATCAGATGAGAAAAATTCAGCAATTGCAAATTTTTATTATCAATATTTAACAATCATTACTTATGAACATTAATATTAATCGTAAAACTAGAAAAAAGACGAAAACTGGACAGGAATGAAATTCAAATGACAGCGTCTTTTCTCATTTGTTAGTAATCATAACGTTGGCAACGTCTGCCATTCACAACAATCTTTTGATTATTTGAATACTAAAATGCATTTTGAATTTATTGTCATTGCAAATTCGCTCGTTTCATTATCAAAATAGGGAAGTTGTACAAAAAACATTGTATGGTATTTGTGTTAAAAGTGATTTTATTTTGTTCGTGAAATTGTTCAATTCGCTCCGCTCATTTCACAAACGTTTTCACTCACAAAATAAAACCTCACTTTTAACACTCATATCATAAATAACTATTTTCTACAAACGTGTTAAAAATGCCATTTTTAGCACACCATAGAAGCCTTAAAAATGTCACTTTAAGACACTGAGTGCCTTAAAATGTCAACTTCACAGCTAGTAGTGGGGAAAAGATTATTTTAGTTATATGTTGAACTTACTTCCGTGGTTTATTTCATAATAACCTTGATCGACTGGAAGACGAATATAATGATTCACTTCCCAAGCCAATGGATTGTAAACTGTTACAATAAAGTTGTTTGAATTTTGTGAGATACTGCATATGCTTATATTCGTCAAAGGACATGACACTAAGTCAAGCTTCGATTCTAGATTGAGGAGATCCCTAAAACAGTTGGTTAACAATAAGAAAACACGTTTTGAAGTGGTTCAAGGAATTAAATTGTAGTAGCTCACCCTACAACAGTTCCCAAGTCCTTTTCAGCGTACTCTATACCTCTGGAGAGTCTCCTAACATAGTCGTTAGCGACGTGCTGTTTTTCAGTTCCAGTTATAGCGTCATGGTGCTGCATGACACCCATTGCTTCTTTCAGGAATTTTAAATTACTATCAAAATTCTCGCCACTAACAGATCCTTGAGCATAAAGCTGCTTAGTTACCTAAAAATTGAATATAGTCATCTCAAATAATGAAGCAGCCATCATGGTGCTGAAGATTATTATTTTGGAATCAATTATTGTACTAACTTGAAGTACGTTGTGTCCAATGCGTTCGAATCTCTTGGAGTTCGGCCTAGAACTATAATATCCAGTCCAGAACGAATGGTTGCCGTCACTATATGGAAAGAAGTCGTCTTCTTTTAGTGTGAGTGAGATACTGGTCGATGTATTCAAAGCATCATTAACAGCTTTCACGTAACAAGAAGGAGTTGAGTATATAACGTTCAGTTCTGTGTGATTTTCGAAGGCACTGAAAACGTAAATATAAATATAAAGGTAAGAAACAAAATTTGACGAGTAGCTATTCACTTACTTAATAAATCTGTCCATATTAATGTAGTTTTTGCTAGCAGCTTCATATTGGAAGTCACCACCCATTGGTATTATAACGTTATTAGTTGGGAAATAATCTTTATAACCGTTTATAATTTTAGTAAATAGTTCCACCTAAAACGTAATAAAGATAATTCCCTTTAACACTCAATTTAAGAAATATATAGTTTACTTTGCTTTCTATATTATAATCTGGACTTTGAGGATCAGCATCAATGGCATCATCTGTACATTTATAATCCCAACAAAAACCATCTGGGGGAAGATATAGATTTGTTGCAAATGCACTTCCAAAAAGAACGGAGTTATCTAGAATAATAAAGTATCAGAAAAGTGTGACTAATGTCAGAAAAAAACCAACCTAGATTAGCACTTCCTTGCCAGGCAAAATCCAAGTTACGATTGCTTTCTCTATGATCCTTATCATCATGGTCGAGTCTAGCAAACATTATAGCATCATAACCCATTTGAGCTAATAGAGAAACTTGTTCTCTACTGTGTCCAAAAGGATCGATTTGCCAACCTACTCTGGGTCTGCCACATTTTCCTACAGTTTCTTCAAGTGTCCTGAAAAACAGTTTAACGATAAATATCACAGTTGCCTAGTCAAAGTACACACAGTCAAAGTACACAAAGTATCACAAAAAATACAAAAAACTTGAAAATTCAAAATTGAGTATTTAAAAAGGTTGTGTTCAATATGAGAAAATCTTTACGATGCTAGACATGCAATTTTCCGGAAAATCGTTGAGAATATTTTTTGGAACTTTAGTTCTTTACGCCAGGTTATGTTTGAGCGACCAGGGGTCGCGACGCAAAAGATCTGACCGTTACGCGTTACGTTACGCTACGTTATGTGCCTTGCTTTTGCGTGCTTGTGCCTCCTTAGTTTCTCCCTCGTTTACGAAGCAGCGATTCATAATAATAAATATGCTCCTGCCCGGATTCGAACCCGGGCCGCCCGCGTGCAATGCGAGCATTCTAACCACTGAACCACCGATGCTATATTGAAATTATATGCAAAGCTGGTATTCGCAGTGCTAGTGATCTACTTGAATTTGTTCGGATAAATTTTTACTATTATTTCCATAATTTTTTTTGCGCGATTAAGGGGTCTAGCTACTTTTCGAAATACAGGGTGTTGAAATTTTGAAAACTTGAATGTTTTAATTCGATAACTTTAAAATGGATGGATAAATTGATTTGACATTTGGCAGGTAGTTTTTAAATGTAAAAGGGCATATTTTGAAAGAAATTGTAGTTTGTGCAACTAGTGTGGATATGATGGCCATATCGCACGAGGACGAAGAGGGAGCACGCCGCCGTAGGCGGAGTGCTCAATCGTTCAAGTGCGATATGGACAATCCACACGAGTCGAGCAGCATATTTTTTCTACGACCCACTTAGGAAAAAATCTAGAAAATAAAAATTTCTATAAACTGTAATATAACTTCAAATTAAAAATTTAACAATTCAATTTTATGTTTCCACTAATTTTGTGGTAAACGAATGTCCAATTTGTATAATGCTACGGTTTCCTTTTTTAAATATACGATGCTGTTATAAGTAGATGTTGCCAGTCGGACTCCCTCATGGAGGGTACCGTACCATTATCTATAATAATGAATATTCTGCTAAATATTTCCAACGTCTATCTGTTGTCGTTAATAATATCAAGCAGAATGATTATTTAGAAATAAAATTAACAATAAAAAAAAATTCTTCGCGGGGAATCGAACCCGGGTGTACCGCGTGAGAGTCTGGTGTGCTTACTACTCAACCACCAAAGAATATGCAAATTGTTTATCTATAACGTCAGATGTATTACATAACTTTTGCTTAAAAGGAACTAAAGTTCCTACCGTGTGTCCCGCGACACGTTCTACCTTTTTTTTGTTTGGTTCTTTCACTCTAATTGTTTAAATAATGAAAATACAGAAAAATGTTTAAATCCAAAATTGGAGATGATGCATTTATCTACAAATTTTATCTGAAAAGTTTTCCTGTAAATTAAGAAGTTTACGAGATAAAATTAATGTCAGTCCTAGTCAATTCGTAGTTACGCGCGAACGGCCCGGGAGCCAAATTTATTAACCGCTCGACTTGAAAGTTGATAATTTTGGGCTTATAACATTCTGAAGAAATAGATGAACACATGTAAAATGTAGAGATAGAATTACTTTCAAATTTGAAAAAGTAGATTTTCTAACTGTAATATCAGTTTATTTATAAAAAATTAAAGCTAAAAAGTCAAAAAACAATTAGAATTTCTATTTAATTAATACTTATCCCAGCGATAATTCCTTCTAGATTTAGCATTGCAAATGAGCATGAATAGTTATTTATGATACAAGTGCGTGAAGTTATACTTTTGCGCACGAGTTGCGAAAATGCAAGGCACGAACGTAGCGAGTGCCTTTTTCGCAACGAGTGCGCAAAAGTATTTCACGCACAAGTGTCATACAAAACTTTATCTACAACCACATGAAGAAAAAATATAAAAATTTGCTCGGAAGGGGTTAAGAAACTTAAAAATGAATTTTCTATAAACAAATATATACACAACGAACTCTAATTATTTGAATTCATATTTACAGTAAAATGAGGACAATTATTTGAATTACTGATTATAGCATTGGGTAATTTGTATTTTTTTAAAGTAACAAATATTTTTCACTATTTGTCTGACACTTCTGTCAAATTTACTGACAGCACAAAAGTTTATACAACAAACGACTGAATTCAAGGCAACTAGATAATTTCGTAGCTAAAAAAGAGTGTTAAAATGAAAACCCCATTTAAAAAGCATTGGTCATTTACGCACGCTTTTTGGTGCTATAATGAAAGTCCCATATAAAAAGCATGGTTCATTTACGCACGCTTTTTAACGTATGTATAATGTATGATTTCACACATTTTTTTTTTTGGTTCGTAAATGCCTAATTTTGAGGGTGGCCGTAGATAAACATTATTATTATAAAAGCAAAGCCATCAATATTTCGAATTTTAAACAAATGCTTTTTAAAAATCTGTTTTTTTGCATGCTTAATTTTACTAGTTTTTTTTAGACTTCATTCAATTATATCTTTTTTCGGAATTGATATAATTCGATGAAACTTTACCACTAAACACTTTGAAGTGTCTACTTTCGAAACTACTATACATGATGTTCATGCAACCACATTTTTGAATTTCAATTACACTATTGCATAAAGAAGTTGGTCTACTTTCAACTATAAATTATAATTACATCATATTTTTAGTGAAAACCATAGAGACATATAATATAATGTCTATGTCTATGGTAAAAACCATAAAATCGCATGCGCCAAAAATGTTACAGCTGTCATTCCAAGGTCTCCTATTTCGAGCAGCCACTAATACTTTCAAAAGTAGTGAAACTGATATATTCCAACACGTTTTTGCTGAGAGAACCTCATAACTTCCAAATAATTGCAAGTAACTGACCTTCTAGCACAACCACAAACGATTCAAATAATATGACGTTTATCAATTGCCAGTCTTGTCAGTTCATAATTAATTCGTTCCATGAACTGGTTTCATTAGGCAGTGATAATGTAATTTGAGTGTATAGTCAAACGCATCTTATCGTGCGGGCTCAAAGGTCACTAACCATATGTATAAAATCAAAAAACACAGAGGTTACCAAAATGTGAGATGACAAATACACCTGGAGAGAAGAAGAAGAAGATTATTTTAACTTACATGAAGTTAGCGACGTACCAAGATAGCTACATCATATATTGTCACTTTGAATTGTCAAACTGACATTTAAATAAAAACTTTGCTGGTGAAAGGCTTTTTAGAATCGCTGAAAACTAAATACATAAATATCCTTCATTTTCACGTCAAAATTGCATAAGTCTGTCTTCTTTATCTTACGGACTTTATTTGGAAGTTATAATTAAACGTAATAAAAAAAACATAAACTGTGAGTATGTCTTTGATGAATCGTATGACCCGCACGATAAGAGTGCCTTTGATATAGTTTGTATTGAAAATGTAATTATAATGCACGTTGCATGAATCGGCCTTTATTGAAACAATAATGAAAATGAGGTGGAGTCAAAAAAAGGAAGGTTCACGTGGAAAATCGTAAGTATCTTTGTGGAAAATGCAGATACAAGAGAAAGTTTCAAATAAAATTTGAAGATTACGCCATAATCTTTGAAGTACGCTATGCAATATAATTCAATTTTTCAATTTATTAATGTTAATTAGATGAATTTGGTAAAAAAACGACATTTTAGTAGAGGTTTACGTGGAAAATCAATGATAATACATTAAAAAAAATTAATTTTTTTCAATGTATTTGTAGATTACCCATTTCAGAACACATTTCATATGAATTTTTTTCTAAATGTATTTACTTACTATCGTAAAATTAAAAACATGAAAAATGATGTTCAAAAATACCTACTACTAGGGAAATTTCGTATATTTTGAAAAATAATGCAGTTACAAAAAAAGGTTCAGACAAATTTTGTAGATAATTGTATCAGCTACAATTTTTGATTCAAACATTTTCCTGTAATTTCATTATTTAAGCAATTAGAGTGAAAAAACAAAAAAACAAAAACTCAGCATCGTAAAGTTTTTCTCGTGTTAATCAGAACCCTTTTAAATACTCAATTTTAAATTTTTTTTTTTATTATTTGCGGCATTTTACGGAAATTTTGTGTACACTGACTAGGCTACAGGGGTGGGTTGGAAAATGACTAGCATACCTTAATCCCCATGTGAATTGGTCAATTGTAGATTGATAGTTAGAGCAAGCCTCATCATTCATCGACCAAGCTCCGTTCACCATCTCAATTTGACCGTTATCAACCAAATTTTTATATTTCTGTTTTACTTGGTCACTTTGAAGCTTCCACCATCTCCAAAAAAATTCCGTTTCCACTTGAATATACCTGAAATAATATTTATTATAAAAATTTGAGTTTTACACGGTTATTGGTTATAATTTGACCACCCCTTTATTCCTCTTATGCATACACTACTACTAATACTACTAAATGTGCAGGCGAGCCTTGTCCTGGACAACTCAAGCCAAGGTTCCGGCACTGAGGCCACTGGCAGGCCCATTGTGCCATTCCTGCTACCTAGGCATCTATGAAGCCGAGCCCTTCAATAAAGGCCACAACCTTTTTCAATGGATGTCTGCTTGTGTCTCCAGGGGCCATAACAGGGACTCCGAAGATTCGCCTGCGTAGTACAGCCCAGTGTGGGCACTCTAAGAGAACATGGACTGACGTTTCGTCAGTCATGCCGCAACCCCTACATAGGGAACTTTCCTCT
>CAJUYG010001321.1:51954-64486 GCA_910591675.1 Galerucella calmariensis
ATTGAGCTTTGGAGCTCCGGAGGAGTTTGGATTTGGAACCCATGTAAATATGAGTGAAGTTGAGTAAAATACTTGCATAAGTATATCGCTGACTCCTTGTCTTCAATAAGAAGCTGGGGACTCAAAGTAGGCTTCTAATTCAGAGACTCCTAGTGTCTTCATCACTCGACATCCCAGACCTAAATCTTTGTACCATTTCCCATATTTTCTCGTTCCATTTCAGAAGCTTCGTGTCTTCTTTATAGGCCATTAGTTTGACTTGGGGGATTTTGTGTAGCTCTAGCTCCTGTAGCTGACACCACATTATCCTCTTCTAGGTGCCACCCAGCAGCCATTTTCAGCCAAGATGATATTTTAGACAGTAGCGTACAGAAAGGATGTGGTCTATCTGGTCCGAGATAGTTCTCTTTGCCAAATTAGAGACTAATCTTTTTAAGCAAGTTAGTCCACTACTTCGTTACCCAAGATTCTGTAGTGACTTAGGAGCGCCAGGGTAACCTCACAGATCAATGCCGAAAATCTCCGCTGACTATGACTTTTGTATGCTGTCTGAGACTTTCAACAAATTCAGTACTAGATCGGTCATACCTTTTTTTTTGCTAGCACCATGTATCCATGTATTCAAACAATTTCTTCCATGTGTTTTCTTTGGGGAGCTTATGGATGATAAAATTTGATTGATGATGGTTTTGAAATAAAATACTTGGTACCTACTTTAAATATTTATTTGTGACTTAAAAACCACAGTAAACAATTCAATTATAAGTAAAACTGTTCGGGTCATATTTAAAGGTAATAAGGAAAGTTCTGATTTGCATCGGTTGTAAGGTGATTTTGTAATTGGAGCCCTCAATTTCACCCTTTATAAATTCGTTTGCTCCAAGGCTGAGCTCCTGGATAGATGATATCAAGTAGGGAGCAAATAAATACTGGAAAAAAAAATCCATCAGAAGGTACATACAGAAGATAAATGTAGAACTTGAGACAATTTTAAAAATGTAAAGTAAAGTAAATGATGAATTGGTGTAGTTTGAACTATGTACAACAGGAATATTTTTGTGATAATAACCTTTAATTCCAAAGTGACGGGTTTGGAAAGCTCTTCATCTTCGTCTTTTCCAAAAATATGTTCCAATCTCAATAAAAATGTATCGTCTTTCCATGGCTCAAAATTTAATACATTAAGGTTAACAGGTAAACCATTTCCTCCGTCTAAGCCAGTCCACTGGAAAAACATTTTAAATTAAATTGGAGTTTGAGGTAATGAAGTGTGATAACTTGTCAACTCATAAACGTATGCTTTATGTGCGAGTAGCGAATAAAAAAATAAGAGTTATACCTCGAAATTTATAGTTCGACTCAGTTTTTCCAATGTCATCTCGTCTGATGTAGCATCAGCGATTAAAACCCATGGTTGCGTCAGCTTGTTTAACGTAAAAAGTCTCACTGAAATAATTAAGTTATATTTATAATTCAATCGAAGCAAAGAAGCAAACCTTAGCCTTATCCTCAGCCCCCAATTATTGATATAGTTAAATGCAGTCTTATCATGCGGGTCATACGATTCAACAAAGACATATTCACCGTTTTTGTTTTCATTTATTACGTTTAATCATAAATTCCAAATAAAATCCGTCGGATGAATGAGACAGACTTATGCAATTTTGACGGGAGAAAAAAGGATAATGTATTTAGTTTTCAGCGATTCTAAAAAGTCTTTCACCAGCGAAGTTTTTATTTAAATATTAGTTATGTCACTTTGACAATTCAAAGTGACAATATGAATAATAAGAAGCAATTTTCCGGTATTTTGCATCCTCAAGCAAAAAAAAATGGTACTTAATCTGATAGATTATTTCGAGAATGAATGAAAAAGTGGAAATTCGTGCAGAAAACATCAACATCATTATTTTTTCCGGGTATATTTGTAATCTCACATTTTGGTAACCTCTGTGTATTCTGATTTGATACATATGGTTAGTGACCTTTGAACCCACACGATAAGAGCGCTTTTGACTATACTTTAAATATTAGTAGTAAAAATAAGAAAAATAAAAATAAAACTGAGATCACAAATGAATAAACCCTTTTGAAAAATGAATCGTACTCCTATGGTAGATGAAAACTTATACAAACAAATAGATTTTTTATAAAAATATAGTTGCACGCCAATGGAAATGGAAATTTTTGTAACTATATCCACCCCTTGTTATAAATTAAATAGTACTCCATCACCTGGTGACGGTTAGGTGGTTATCAGTTCAAAAAATGGCTTGGTCACTTACCATCTCTGGAATTTGCAGAATCGGGAAGTAAATAATGAGATCCTCGTGTAACTATATAATTTTCAAACTCCATTTCCTGAAGAGACTCACCAACTCCTTTGTTATCATCTTTTAAAATTCTTCGATGAAGCTGTAAAAAACAAAATTTTGTGATACGCTCATGATGAAGAAACTTTTACAACCAACTTAATCCCTTTTAAAACGTTTATCGTACGCCCATGATATGAAAAATTAGTCCAAATAAATTGAAACCTGAGATTAACTTGATCGCACTTTTTTTCTAAAAATGTAGCCTTTTCAAAATGGGAGGAAAGTCCAAATAAATCAACCCCATTAAAGATATTTATCGTACGCTCATGGTAAAGGAAACGTTTCAAAGAAATTCGTTACGGAATTAAGCAACAAGAAAGAATGGGATCCAAATACCATTACCAGACTTGGAAAGAATGCCATTAAGGCCCGGTTGTACATTTGAAGCTTAAAATTGAGCTCAACTGAGCTGGGCCTAAAATATAAGCTTAGCTCAACCCTAAGCCTGTTGTACAAACATGGTTCAGTAGCAGCTGTACTAAACCTATATTTGCAAGTGCTGGTAGAACTTTTTGGGTGCACAGCCACAGCTGTCCCTAACGCGACCGTCAAATCATGCCTTTAAATTCAGTCAATTCAAACCCTAGAACGTGTCGCGGGACACACGGTAGGAACTTTAGTTCCTTTTAAGCAAAAGTTATGTAATACATCTGACGTTATAGATAAACAATTTGCATATTCTTTGGTGGTTGAGTAGTAACACCAGACTCTCACGCGGTAGACCCGGGTCGATTCCCCGCCAGGAATTTTTTTTATTGTTAATTTTATTTTTAAATAATCATTCTGCTTGATATTAATAACGATAACAGATAGACGTTTGAAATATTTAGCAGAATATTCATTATTATAGATAATGGTACGGTACCCACCATGGGGGTGTCCGACTGGCAACATCTACTTTTTTTTTTTCATTTTGGGAGCCGTTCAGATGCCGGGAGCACTGCAGCCTATTGGCTTATTGTACTCTACAATATGCCCTTTTACATTTAAAAACTACCTGCCAAATGTCAAATCAATTTATCCATCCATTTTAAAGTTATCGAATTAAAACATTCAAGTTTTCAAAATTTCAACACTCTGTATTTCGAAAAGTAGCTAGACCCCTTAATCGCGCAAAAAAAATTATGGAAATAATAGTAAAAATTTATCCGAACAAATTCAAGTAGACCACTAGCACTGCGAATACCAGCTTTGCATAGAATTTCAATATAGCATCGGTGGTTCAGTGGTTAGAATGCTCGCATTGCACGCGGGCGGCCCGGTTTCGAATCCGGGTTAGGAGCATATTTATTATTATGAATCGCTGCTTCATAAACAAGAGAGAGACTAAGGAGGCAAAAGCACGCAAAAGCAAGGCACATAACGAAGCAATGTAACATAACGTAGCGTAACGTAACGCGTAACGGTCAGATCTTTTGCGTCGCGACCCCTGGTCGCTCAAACATAACCTGGCGTAAAGAACTAAAGTTCCAAAAAGAACTTCTTTCGAACTGACGCATGCGTATGAAGTAAATTGGTCACAATATGTTTGTCAAATTATAACCTAACTAATGTCATATTTGCTACCTATTAGTTTTACAAGAAATTTCCTCTGATATACAATCTGTCACAAAGCGAACGGTTTCTTTAGAAAGACGAAATCTTTGAATAAACTTTTAATTTAATATTAAATTGAGTACAGGTTATGTTTGCATACAATTCATTCACATTTAAGCCACGAAACATGATGACAATTTATGTTCCGTGCTTAAGTTAACATTAAACCTGCCCTCTTGGAGGCTTTACTAAGCTTAATGTTTAAATGAAGCTCAACCGTAAGCCAACTTTGTACAACAGCAATCTGACGCTGAACCTGAGTTCACGCTTGAGCCTTCACTAAGCTACAATTGTACAACCGGCCCTCAAAAGCAATAAAAGGAACTGGGATAGGAGTGTTCGGGCCAGGAACCAAACACTCTGAAAGCTTGGGAAAAACCCCAAGTATCTTTCAAGCGGAAGTCTACGCCATAAGAAAGTGCGCCCAGTTCAATATTGTTGAAAAGGATACAGAGGACAAAGGATTATCATAATGTTGGATAGTAAGCATCCATTAAAGCACTGAGCTCTTGTGTAATCAGTTCCAAAATGGTGTAGGAATGCCTAGACAAACTCAATGAACTAGGCGAGAACCTTACTATGGATTCCAGGACACACTGGAATAGAAGGAAATGAAATAGCAGATGAACTAGCAAAGTGGGGAACTGGATCCTAACGGGACATTGTCGCCTGAATGGGCACCTGAAAAAGTTCAAAAAAAGGAGAATGCGGATTTTGTGGAATGGAAGAAAAAACCTCCATCCACAAACTTTCCAACTGCACAGCAGTGAAGAAATCCCAGAGCACAGCACCTGGGAATTTACTGGATAGAAGAGGAATATTTACCTAAGTTGAAGCTTGCAGACATCCTAAAATTCCTTCGGGAAATAGGACTAAAGGAACTACTAGTTTCTGAGACTCTCCTTAGGAACTAAGTAGAAGTAAATGGGTACAATAGATCTTTTAGGTCTCAGTGAATGTCACCCCAAAATACATTCATACATACATACATGGTGAAGGGAAATTTCTACAAATTAATGCAGCACTATATAGGCTCCATTTTGTTGCATAAAAGCGTGACGAAAAGTATTGTAATGATAACGAAATTTCCATGATTGTTCTTCACTCAAAAAAAGTACTCAACGCTCTTATAGAAGTTTTCAATTAAAAAAAACTTACCATAAGTTCAATTTCGTTCGGTTTTAAGCTGGTACCTCCTTGTGATCTGTCTGTTACAACAGAAACCTTGTCATCCTTGAGAGAAATAAATGATGTTACAGGATAATAGTTAGAAGCAGCCGCTTCAACAGTTGCATCTTCAAAACTGTAATTGTTTCTCAAACGTTCCATTATTTGTCTACTATTGGAATCTGTATAAAATGCAGGATCATTTTCTCCTTCGTCATTGTCCAGTATATACCTAACAATTACTTCTTTGCCGATATTATTAATAATATCCCTATAATAATAATAAAAACAGGACAAATTGGGTTTGGAAAATCTGTTAGACCAAAATACTTACACAGTGTCATTATCAAGTGGACCAATCATCCAGTCATACTCGACATAACTGAAATTACCTTCCACTCTCAAACTTATAGTTTCAATAATATATTTATTAATTTTCTCTACAATTTCAGTAACTTGTGAGCTATCCAGATAAGAAAGCTGGTAACCAGAAATGTCTACGTTTTGTGCTTCTGTTCCTGTGCTTGGTCTGAACAAATACGCACCGGAAGTGATATTATCTACCTCTCCATTGTTACTTTCGTAGTACATAAAATTTTGCTGAATTCCTACTGCTTTTTCATTAAGAGTTATATGCTGTTGACGAGTTTTGGGATCGAAGATAAGTTCTGCTCCCTAAAATTATAATATTAATAAACTAGAGCTCGGAATATAATATACAAGCAAACAATACTACGTTAAATAAGCCGGGCCAAGTACACTTAGCATGTGGAGATGGAGATGCTGAGGAAGATGATCGCGTGGGTGAGCAGATGGGACGAAAGTGGCAATTTATACAGAAAAGGAAAATGAAAAGGAAGTGGAGGTCAGGAGGGGATAGAAAGGATTGAGAAGGGTTTGAGAGAGATGGAAGGAAAGTGAGTGGATAGACTTAGACTCCCAAGGAACAGGGAGGTGGTTATAGAGGCAAAGAAAGGGGTTAGAGGTCAGGGGAATTCTGAGGGATGTGGAAAGGGTGAAAGAAGCTAGGGCGGTGGAAGCGGGAAGAGGAACAACGACCATCAAGATGGTGGGGATAGACCCGTGGATTGAAGATGAAGTGGAGAGGAAGAAAATAGAGGAATTGCTTGGGGAAGGGACAAGGGTGATGACAGTGGTGAGGGAGAGTAACGGGATGAACATGGCGGTGGTGAGGTTGGAATGGGAGAAAGCGGAAGCCTTACTAGGAAAACGGGAGATTAAGTTGAACTGGAATAAATATCGTAGAGGGGAGAGAGGAGGGCAGATGCTTTGGATGTGGAGTGAAGGGCCACCAGGTAGCGGGGTGTTATGCCAAGAGAGTGGTGAATATAAGGGAATGCTGGCTATGTAAGAGCGTGGAGCACATGGCCAGAGACTGTCGGCAGCCCTTACTTTGTAGGGTATGTGGGGAAAGAGGACACAAGCCAGAATCTAGTAGGGGAAGGGAGTGTATGAAGACGGAGAGGGAAAACATGGGAGGTACGCTCTGGACCCCTCAGCGGGGACGAGTCTTGGCAAATAGGAGGAAGGAGGAAGCAGACCGTGGGAAGAAAAAATGTAGAGTATGGATGGAGGGTGTACAGATGAATCTAGTGGAGAGCATGATTAGGAAAGAGAAAGCATGTGAGAGGTAGGAGTGATGGAAGTAGGAGAGTGTGTGAGGGACCACCGCTCCCCCTGAAGTATGCTAGGGTAGTAACTCGGAGGCAGGAGTAGCTGTGAGCGATGAGTCCAACACTGTCTAAGTACTGGTTAGGACCCATTAGAACATGAATTTCTCATCTCATCCCGAAAAAAAGTACACTAGAATCCATAGAGGTACTAACGGCAACAAAAAGGCGAATGAGATGGCTAGACAAGTCTGGAAATTGATAAAGAAAAAATAAAAAAGCTCAATTCAAGAATATAATCTAGATCTAGAGAATCACAATAAATCTTAGAAAATTGCAATGGAATGAACCTCATCAAATGTTATCCTAATTAATTGGAAAATCACGTTTCTATACCTTTTTTTCTAAAATTATTGGAGTATTTCCTTTATATACTTTATGTTCAAGAGCACTAGGAGTATCGTCAATTTTTTCGAGGTAATATAATTTCATCCCCATCGGTGGTATTTGATCAGTTGCTATCAATTCTATGGAGCTTGAATTAGACGGCGAATCTACAGGATATTCCATATGCTTAACCAATTCGAAATTCACAGGACCTAATAATAAGGTTATTTCATTTGAAAAATTAGTCTAGCGATAGTTGAGTATAAATCTGGAGCTAATTTCACTTACCATCCACCCCTGTAAAATTATAAGTTCCATCTTGTACCGGAAGTCGGAAGTTATGATAAATATTTTTGGACAAAGGATTATAAACAGCTATCAATGATCTATCCTTCATAGAATTATCGCAAACGCTTATATTTGTTAAGAGGCAAGTAGAAAACGGTAAGTTTACAGCATCTGTAGCATTAACAAACTTCAGTATATTCCTATAAATTGAGAAAAATATATATAACCTTTCGATTATTCTAAAATAATTTACCCCTCACCCCTTACCTCTTACCCCTTACCTCTTACCCCCAACCCTTCGCCCCCTCATTTCTTACACTTTACTCTTTACCCTTTACTCTTTACCCTTTACCTCTTACCCCTCATCCCTTTCCCTTTACCCCTTTTCCCTTATCCCTTATCCTTTACCCTTATCCCTTACCCCAGAAGATTTCCTATGGTTGACTCAGTTCGTCTTACTGCATCTGTTAAGATCCCAGCATAATCCTTCGCCACTCTTTCTCTTTCAGTACCAGTAATTGCATCATGATGCTGCAATGTACCAACAGCTTCTCTTAGATTTTTCAAATTTCCTTCTGCTTTTTCTCCGGTTATGATATTTTTCATTTTAGCGTAAGCGTTGATTTGTTGTGCAGCCTTAAACAATTGTATCAACTTTTTGTTTATTTTTCTTTAAATAATAGTAGTTTACCTGCAAGATATTATTTCCTACTCTCTCGAATCGTTTCAATGTTGATCTCGATGTGAAATAACCAGCCCAATATGTATGGCTATTGTCATTATAGGGAAAGAAATCGTCAGAACTGGTGTTAAAATTTTGATTTTGCAACTTTACTGCTTGGACGTAACAAGATGGAGTCGAATAGAATACGTTATATTTTGGATTGTTTTGAAAACCTCTAAAAATAAACAAATAAAATTATTATAAAGTTGCTTGGTTAGATCCGGCTCGAAGGACCATGTAAAATATTATAAGTCGTTCGTTAAATTAAATTATTGCTGGGTATATAGTCTGGAAAATAGTTCGTTTATCTTATCATTATGTAAATATAATAACAAAATGTCACAAACAAGAGTTATTAATAAAAATATTTGAAAAAAAATACTTCACTTTATTATTCTGTCTATATTTAGGAAGTTTATTTCAGCAGCTTGATATTGGAAATCACCTCCCATTGGTATGAGAACGTTATTTGTTGTAAAGTATGATGAATATTCGGAAATCCTCTTTGAAAACTCATTTATCTTAAAAAGTTTAAAAAATAAACTGTCTTAGAGGTACTTAGAACTAGATTCAAGAGTGCCCTACCTTACTATCCAAATTGTAATCAAAGCTATCAGGATCGTCGTTAATAGCATCAGAGGAACATCTGAAATAGTCCCAGCAAAAGTCGTCAGGGGAGTTGTAAGTGTCCATTATACTGGTGAAAATTTCACTGTTTTCTAAAACATAGGTTAATAGTATTGGGAATTCAATATAAGCGATATCTGGTGGAAGAAAACGGAACTATCTCTTTCTACAATATTTAATAACTTAGAAATGTTAAGTAAAAGATAATTGAGGTTATACAACAATGTTCAAGTTCAGTTATCGCCGCTCTGGCGCTACGATCTTAACTTGAATCCCCAATTGCACTTAGTAATCACCCTTTTGCTAGCAACCATGCTATACAGTGAAAAGAAATCTAGTATTTTGAAAATTTTAAAGAAAAATTACAGTTAGAGTTATCTCATATCGACCAAATGATATTGGTATCCACCATATGCGTCTTTGGTCTGGTGGACAAAGACGACACAAAAGAATGCAATGATGAGGCTGGGCAAGGTGCAAAGATAAGCACGCCAACGGCAGCACTAGATGCCTTATTTGGCCTTCCTCCATTACACTTCGTGATAATGGGGAGAGCAAGGATGGGTCTATTTAGGCAGCAAAGTAACCTGAGCAACAAATTAGTTATATCAGGGCACATATCCATCATAAGTGGTCGAGTAGTAAGCAAACCAGACTCTCACGCGGTAGACCCGGGTTCGATTCCCCGTTAAGAAGTTTTTTTTTATTGTTAATTTTATTTTTAAGTAATTATTCTGCTTGATATTAATAACGACAACAGGTAGAAGTTTGAAATAATTAGCAGAATATTCATTATTATACATAATGGTACGGTACCCTCCATGAGGGAGTCCGACTGGCAACATCTACTCATAACAGCATCGTATATTTTAAAAGGGAAACCGTAGCATTATACAAATTGGACATTCAAGAACTGTACGTTTACCACACAAAAATTAGTGGAAACATAAAATTGAATTGTTAAATTTTCAATTTGAAGTTATATTACAGTTTAAAGAAATTTTTATTTTCTAGATTTTTTCTTGAGTGGGTCGTAGAAAAAATATGCTGTTCGACTCGTGTGGATTGTCCATATCGCACTTGAACGACTGAGCACTCCGCCTTCGTGCGATACGGCCATCATATCCACACTAGTTGCACAAACTACTATTTTTATCAAAATATGCCCTTTTACATTTAAAAACAACCTGCCAAATGTCAAATCAATTTATCCATCCATTTTAAAGTTATCGAATTAAAACATTCAAGTTTTCAAAATTTCAACACCCTGTATTTCGAAAAGAAAATGTGCTGGACCCCTTAATCCTCATATCATTTTGTCCAATTTTACGAGAGGAATCTACATGCAAACGTTGTAACTACCCTTAACGTTCGAGATGCTTATACCATTTTTTGCGCAATCGTATTGAAATAAATTCCGAATAAAATAATTTGAATTTCTTCGAAATGAACTAAATGTCAAAAGTGACATTTATACTACTCGATCAGTTTAAAATATTTTTTGCATTTTGGTGGAATATTTTTTATGCTATTTATTACTTTTCGACGTCTGAACGGTAAGTAAATCACTTACCGACGTATTAAACTTAGAAACCAGTAAACATAACCTACCGTCCTGACAACCGATGCTGTAAATAAACAAAAAAAATCAATCGCGCAAAAAAAATTATGGATATAATAGTAAAAATTTATGCGAACAAATTCAAGTAATCACCAGCACTGCGAATACCAGCTTTGCATAGAATTTTAATATAGCATCGGTGGTTCAGTGGTAGAATGCTCGCCTTCCACGCGGGTGGCCCCGGTTCGATTCCCGGCCGAAGCATATGAATCGCTGCTTCGAAAACGAGAGAGAGACTCAGGAGAGAGCACATTCACGCAAGCAAGGCACATAACGAAGCAACGTAACATAACGTAACGTAACGTAACGCTCAGATCTTTTGCGTCGTGACCCCGGTCGCTCAAACATAACCTGACGTAAAGAACTAAAGTTCCAAAAACTTTCCATTTCCATTTCCACGGGGGAACTATTTCCAAAACCATACAGTCCTGATTTAGCAAGAAACAAATTTCTTTTAGGTCAATTTTGAAGATACATATTTAAAGCAACTAAATATGTAGTTTGGGATTCCTTTTGCAGCCTCAAATGAAAGTTTTCACAGTCTAATCTCAAAACGAAATCCTTTTTGGAATAAAAATCTACATTTCCATAAGTTTTTCCAATTGTTAAACCCGATTCTTTTCAATAAACCGCTTTTTATAAAAAAATAAACTTTAATTCAATTCTTGAGAATAAAAATTTACCAAAATTATCGTTGATGTTCCACATGAACTCCAAATCCTTCGTGAGTTTTCTTGCAGCCCTCTCGTCCGTACTCAAGCGCGTAAAGAAAAAAGCATCGTAACCCATTTGGTAGAAAATGGATGCTTGTTCTCTACTGTGTCCAAAGGGATCAATTTGCCAACCTATCCTAGGACGCCCACATTCTCCCAACGTATCATTCAAGATTCTAAAATTGGAGAATTTAATTATTTCCTTTAATTAAAAAGTTAGAACGAATAATTAGAAGCCTTGGGTCCTCTGACGTGATTAATTACAGGACGGGAAAAAATTCGCAATTACATTATTATACAGCGTGTCTTTTCATTTCATTTCATTTTTGACGTTTCTTAGAACCAATGAAATGCTTCTTTATTTGTCACAAGGGTAATTTTCAAACAATTATGTCATTATTATAGTGGGAATAAATCTCTTGTGATTATTCTTGGGAATAATCACTGTGGCTTTTATTTGCCTAGCAAGTGTCAGATAGTTGTCAAAATAATTACCTAATTGTGTCAACGCGATATATAAAATGGGTGAAAATTATTGGTTTAGTACCTTTTCTGATGCAGAATTAACAAAAAAGATTTTAGAAACTATTTCGAAAAATACTCTAAAGTCGCGTACACATTATGTCGAATGGTGTCGATCGACAATGTAGATCCAGTGTGGATTGTCGCCCGACATTGTCGATCCATAATGTGGACGCAGTTTTACAATAGTCGATTGTCGATCGACACCATTCGACATAATGTGGACGCGGCTTAATAAGTAATCAGTCTATATGGAGACAATTTAAGACCTTCACCAAAGGAAGACATTATATTCTGGATCAATCTACTACAACAGCTGCTCTGGAATTTATTTGGAAAGATTGGGCTTATAACATGAAAAGAGAAGAATTAAATTTTTTAATAGTTTTATTGATTTTTTTTATTGTGAAAATTTGTGAATTAAAAAATAATCTAGTCAAATATAACTCGCGAGTTCCATAAATTAGAAAATAATTTGACAGATTTTGTTCAAACTTGTTGCCATTTGGAAATAGCCAGACTATTGCATGGCAACAAGTTTTCAAAAAATCTGTCAAATGATTTTCGATTTATTCTCACTCTCTTGTTATATTATTACTGAAAACATAACAGAAATGTAGTTGTTTTTACTACTAACCTGAGACCCCATGTAAACTGATTAATGGTTGATTGATAGCTGGTACAGGCTTCGTCGTTCATTGACCATCCTCCTCCAATCATTTCGATCCTTCCATCGTCAACGAAAGTCTTGAACAATTTTCGTTTATTTTCTGATTGCAGCTGCCACCATTTCCAAAAAAATGCAGTTTCAACTTGTATGTACCTTAAATAATTTTTTGTACAACTGTCATTAAAAGTGACACTTTTAATGATAGCAAACA
>CAJUYG010001321.1:64496-82407 GCA_910591675.1 Galerucella calmariensis
ACAAAATAAAACCTCACTTTTAACACTCATATCATAAATAACTATTTCAAATAAAAATAACAGTCAAATGTTACTGAAGATGCTCGGGGAGAATGTTTTTTTACAAATTGAAGATGAATTTTTATTCGTACACAAAGAGGTGCTGGAAACAAAAACATTTTAATAATAGATCGTTATGGTTATGCTGGTCATCCTTTTAAGTTGCCAACGAATGATTTGCTCAGAAATCCTTGGGTCCCACCATCAAATTTCAATTTTGGTTTTGGTCCCAGCCATCCTGTCAGATAGCCAGGCTGCTCTTAAAGCACTGAGCTCTAACAGGATGAAATCTAAGATGGTATATAGCTGTCTACAACCCCTTGAAATACTAGGCAAGAAAAACAGTCATTTTGACCTGGGTGCCGGCGCATCGAGGAGTGGAGGGCAATGACGAGGCTGACACTCATCAGAGACCTTATTTGGTCCCACCATCAAATTTTAATTTTGGTTCTGGTCCAAGCCATGCTGTCAGATAGCCAGGCTGCTTTTAAAGCACTGAGCTCGAAAAGGATAAAATCTAAGATGGTATATAACTGTCTACAATCCCTTGAAATACTGGGCAAGGAAAACAGAGTCATTTTGATCTGGGTGCCGGCGCATTGAGGAGTGGAAGGCAATGAGGAGGCCGACAATCTGGCAAAAAAGGGATCAGAGACTTTATTTATCGGGCCTGAACCATTTTTCGGCATTGCGGAAAGCACTGTTAGATCAGCCATAGTTACGTGGGCTGAGAGGATAACCTACACGTTCTGGGCAGATAAACTGTGGCTCTCTCACTCGAAGGCGTTCATATACTACCCTTCGAGTACAAAAAATAAGCAGATCCTGGAATGGAGTAGAATAAACCCACGGGACTGCTTACAGGACATTGTCGACTAAATTACCACCTAAAGAAGATGAGACTGGTTCAGACCTCGGACTGTAGTTTCTGTAATTTGAAGGATGAAGCTGCGGAGCGCATATTATGCTCATGCCCAGCCTTGGGCAGGGTAAGGTATAATATATTCGGTTTTAGTACCTTAGAGCCGAACGAAGACTAGACCCAACGAAGGTCGCAGTGGAGGTGGCGAGTAGGCCCCACTAACCTAAGCCATTTGAAAAGAAAATTCAACAATCTCTGGCTAGATCAATATACTCCTTGGTTGGTCTACTCAATTCGTTTGAAAGGTGCTCCATTTATGCGCAGTATTGTTTTTGCTCCTAGTATTACTACAGTTAATGGAATTTATAGATATGCATGATGATGTACCGGGTGTACTCTGCCATATCTCGGGAACCGTTTATAGTACAGCTTCGGGAAAAAGAAGTTTATAACAAAAGTGACCTCGAGAAAAACCTGGAAATTAATTACAGAGTTGTAGGTCCACCGCTAGAGGGCGTATTTGAGAGTTAAAATTTTAAAATGCAAAATTGTTCAAAATTTACCAATTAAGGAGCATATTAAATATTATAATCAGATTCCTCCACAAATTCTGCATATTGAAAAATTGAAACCTTTAATAAATAGCAGGGTATGTAATAAGTACCGCCCTAAATGTTCGAAATGTCGTCTATCATATTCAATGCATGAAATGAATCGCTGACGGGTAGAGAAAACAGCAGCTTCAATGTCTTGTATCATATGTGAGAGCCAGTTGCAAAAATCCAGCCTGGTATCGAAATCTTGAGCATTCAAACTTTGGTGTAGGACCATGTGATACGGGTAGATACAATATAAAATAGTATAATCATATCAATAAGACACATTGAAGGCCTTCGTAGTGAAAAATGACTTTACATGCATTAACTCTCGTAATGTTATTACGAATTTTTTTCGCCAGGCCTTTTATTATTTTTATTATTGCTACATTCCTTCACTTCGCCTCACCTAGGTTATTATCATGTTGTTAGTAAAAAATATATCCACACAGCATAAGATAATTTCATCAAATAATTTGGTGTTTTATTGAAACTGGACATAAAATGGCGGCGAATACATTAGTCATGTTTTCACAAGTTAACTTTTATTTAATGATATTTTGAGTATGATAAGAATGAGAAACATCCAAGTAGTTACCTCCTGGACAAACGAGAAACATCAGTTATCATTAAACCGAGTTTGGGTGTTTGATACAGCGCGACCTAAATCGTAATTCATATTTTAAACTGTATTTTTGTTGTTGCTGGGCAAATGTCGGTTTTTATTGATATTTTATTCTGATTTACTAACACATCGCTTGAAAGCAAATAAAACATTCTTATATAATTGAAAAAATGTAGCACTTACTTCAACTTCAACTTACTTCACCAGCCTTCTAGACGTTGAAAGATCAACTCCCGCCATTTACCTGTTTTTTTACGATATCTCAGGATAGTAAAGAGATATCGCCTTGCGGTTTGCAGTGCTTTAATACTAATTTAGTCTACTTTTCAAAGACCTACTTCCATGTTATACATCAGATTGCTTAATATTCACAAATTTTCGATGGTTCAATAAAAGTTCTTTCAAACAACGTCAAGTTTACTAAAATCGGTCCAGCAGAACCAGAATTACAGGCGTTTTTTCGTAACAAGGTTGCCACTCTCCCCCATCCCGTATTTAAAGAGATAGACTCAAACTTGTAATATTAAAAATATGCAGAATTTGTCGAGGAATCTGATTATAATATTTAATATGCTCCTTAGTTAGGTAAATTTTGAAAATGTTTGCATTTTAAAATTTTAACTGTCAGCAGGAGGAGGAGGCTAATATCTTTTTCTTGCAGCAAGTTATGCACTCCTCATTTTAAATACTTTTCCCCCTCCGCCCTTCGAAGGTAAAGACTTGGCTGGAAGTACCAATGGGATAGGACAGATTGACTAGCTTGTGTTTGATGAGCGTCCACCCAAAAATTCGCTTTAAATGTTCGAGCAGTCAATGTTTTGGTAAAACCATTATTTTACTGTCAGATAATTTTCGAAAAAAGTATTTTCAACATAAAAAGTCTTGTAAATATTCGAAAATCCCCATTCTAGGTCGATATTTATGTAAAATCAATACACTAAAGATGTAGCAAGTGACTGCTGCAGTTAATAGTTTTTGTATGGTGGATCAACTATCTCTTTATAGGTGTTGTCTCGTGTTTTACTTACCTGCGACTGGAATCTTGCTCTAGTGCTTGCAAAACAGAATCTAATACATATTGGACACCAATATTACGAATATCATTACGCTCTAAAAATCAAAATTTTTCAGTTAAAACCAACCAAAACATGTGCTACAAATTTTATAAAATTTAAAATAAACAATAGTAAAAAAGGCAAGAGACAAAACAGTGTCTTTAGTATGGGACTTGGAGATATTGAAGGTATTGAATTGGCTGACCAGTTAGCTGTAAGGGAGACATATGTCCAGAACAGCTCTGTGAAATCATAATAGAGGATATCCGGAACTGGATAGATAAAGAACACCAATGAAATGGAGCTTTACTCAAGTCACCTTCAAGCAAAGAATTAACTGAATAAGTTAGACAAGGAACTCGCAGCCAGGCTATTGGAATAGGGGAAGAGACATTAGAAGACAATTTCCGACTTGGTCACTGGAAGTAAGGGATGAAACATTTACTCACTTACTCTGCTCCAGGGACAGCTTTGGAGAGGAAATAATAAAAACATTAAACCGCTCAAAATATCTCATTAAAACAGATTATTGGTCTATCAAGAAGTCACGAAGCTTCTATAATGCTTGGTTGGTTGAGCACAGCCCGAACGAAGAAATGAATGAACTCTATAGTCTCATTGGAAAAACCATTATCGGCCTACATGATTTATTAAATTAAAATACTGTTACGAACTCACTAATTCCGAAGCCGGTCCTGTCGCAAACGAAGAATGCGACCTTTCTAGAAAGATTCTTTCGCAGGTAATATCCAGACTGTTCTGGAAATGTACCAGGCCATAAAATGGTTTATCGAGAAGGTTCTAGAGATTCGAAAAGGAGTATATATACACGGGTTTTCGAGTGAATAGTAGTTGTTCAGTATACAGTGAATCGATAAACAGTTTCAGTATACAGTGAGTGAACAGAAAGTGGATATAAATAGTGTTGAAGATAAATTAGGACAATTATTATACCGAATGTAAATAAATTAGTAGACATTAAGTAGTGTGTATATAAATTAAGTTTATCATAGTGTGTAAGTGTTTCTTTAATAAATCGATATTAATTAGCCATAGTGAGTGTATAATTTTATCCCACGGTAAAAACAGTTTAAATAAATAAGAAAAACATTATAATACGTTTATCTTACCGCCATAAAAATATTCTTCAACAGTTTTCAACCAGCCCACGTCATCATGGGAATGGGGAATCAAATGTACATTTATTTTTTCTGGATCTAGCTTTTGACATGCCTAAAATATAAATAGAAATATGCTTTTTTGGCTTCTACTGACAATTAAAAACTTTCTTCTTTCTAAAATATATTCGATCAAATGTATCCAGTGTAATGCAATTTATAGTGGTAGGGCACAAAGAAACCTTGGAATGCGATTTGGTGAACATCATAGTACTTAGTAGGTACTATCTGTATCTGTATCTGTAGAGTAGGGAGGATGAGTGTAGGCTCACAGCACTTTGGCCACATGTGATCCATTGTACATCCTCCCGAAGAGTTGTCCTATGTCATCGTCCATCCTGACATCTCCTTTATATCTGCAGATGTAGGCCAAGACTCACCGAACACACACTCTCTTATCGACGATAATTCCGGACACTCGCATAAGACATGCCTAACAGTTTCGTCTTCCTTTTCACACATCCTCCTTCCAAGAGGTGTGTCCACTAGCCCCATAGTATGGAGGTGTTTCTTCAGTTGACAGTGGCCAGTCAGAAATCCTACCGTTAAATGTAGGTTTTTCCTGGTCATCGCCAAATGTTTCTTCGGCACCAGCTTCCCAGGGTCGCACAGAGTGATCCTGGCAAGACTGCATCCTTTGATTCCATCCCATCTCTTAAGGGATTGAGCATGGGTGTAACGTTCTGCTAGTTCCGCAATTGTTGAAGTCGTCATGCCGTAGATGTCACTGGGTCCTAAAATTTTTAGTCCAGCCGCTTCCCTGGCTAAAGAATCGGCAACGCGATTTCCTTTACTCCTGTCGTGCCCTTTAACCCACCTCAGGATAATATTGTTATCTGTCGAAGCGTTAGCTAAATCTTGGTGGCACTCTAGTACTAGCCTCGATATTAGGTACTATAAATGTTTAAATAAAATTTGAACAAAGTATATAAACAAGGTGTCTCTGTTACTTGTTTAATCATACAGGGTGGGGCAATCTTCTGACATTGGAGGATTACATCGTTGTGGTGAGAGATAGAACTTTATAATTTTGTGTGTGCTAATACAGTTACTGAGGGCATATTTTGAAAATCGTTTCGATTCTACAGGGTGTTCCAAAACCACGTAGCTGCACAAACTTACATTTTTTTAAATGAAACGTACTCTATTTTGTTAAAGAATGGAAAAGATCTCACCGAGAGCGTTACAAAAATATAGCACTCTAATATATTATAAGGGTGTTTTACAAAGATATGGCCAATTATTAGCAAAAAAGACTTCCTCTTTAACACTCTGCAGAACAGTAAATTAAAATAAATCAACAGGTCTTTGTGTTCAAATGTCAAACGCACATCATTGGCTGTGCTCAGTATTAATTACTTTTTCATCTGTGGCTTCTTTAATGCAGGGTGAAACAAAACACAAATCAAGCAATATCTCAAAATTTTTAAATGAATCACCCTATAAGTCTTTTTACAATTTATTGGTACAATTAATAAGCTTTCAAACGATGCAGTAAACTTAGGGCATTAGTTAATGGAAAATCGTAGATATTTTATGATAATGGTCAAAAACAAGTATTTTACATACACAAATAAAATGGTATCAAATTTTTACGTGGGACCTCTTGTAAATTTTAACATTTCATATGCATCCACAATATCTAAAAAATGAAATAAAATGTTTGCCAATACCGTAGGTACCTGAAATTTATTCATGTTTCACTTTCAAGGATTGTTATTATAGGCTTTTTTGAGAATGGGCGAAACATAATCAAGCTATATCTTTGATTATATCAAGCGGGCTACTATCAAAATAGTATCTACTAGTAAATATCAAAGAAATATTGCTGTATTCTTCGTTTGTGTTTAGGAAGTTGATTCAAACACAATAGTTAACTTGTGGCTCCAACAAGATGGAGCATCTGTATATCAGAAATTTTACCGGCAGGTGGATAGGACGTGGTGGACCAATTTCGTGGCCTCCTCGATCTCCAGATCTCACACCGATGGATTTCTTTATATGGGGATACATCAAGCAACTTGTGTATCAAATGGAACCTACTACCAGAGAAGACGTGAAAGAAAGGATTCGTAACGCATTTTCCACAATAACTCCAGCTATGTTGGAAAGAGTAAGATCCTCGTTTTTGAAAAGAATTGTATGGAAGTAAATGGTCGCCATTTTGAACACTTAGCATAAACTACTATACTTTTATAGAATGTCAATGTTCATTTATGTAAATGTGAGTGTTCTTATAATGTTGGTTTTCATAATTGTTAGTTTTTCAAAAATAGAAAATAAATTACAAGCTTGCATTTTACATAACTAAGATATACTGTTTGTGGTGACTTAAGTAATTATTTCGTAAAGACTACAAACTGCTTTTATATTTATTAATACCTACTATCATGACATTAGCCTACTTACAGTAAACAAAAATATTTCTTCCAACATAATTCCTTCTTTCCTTCCTCTAATGGTAAGAGTAGAAGTCAAAGATATTTTAGATGCATCCAAAATTACGATTAGAATTTATGCCTTAGAAATGTTAAAATTCACAAGATGTTGCATGTAAAAATTTAATACCATTTAATTTGTGTATGTAAAATACTTGTTTTTGACCATTATCATAAAATATCTACGATTTTCCATTAACTAATGCCCTAAGTTTACTACATCGTCTGAAAGTTTATTAATTGTACTAACAAATTGTAAAAAGACTTATAAAGTGATTCATTTAAACATTTTGAGATATTGCTTGATTTGCGTTTTGTTTCACCCTGTATTAAAGAAGCCACAGATGAAAAAAGTAATTAATACTGAGCACAGCCAATGATGTTTGTATGACATTTGAAAACAAATACCTGTTGATTTATTTTAATTTACTGTTTTGCAGAGTGTTAAAGAGGAGGTCTTTTTTGTTAATAATTGGCCATATCTTTGTAAAACACCCTTATAATATCGGTGTTATCGAAATGCCTCCCGTTTTTTCAGGTACCTATTTTCATAGATGAAATGCCTCCCGGGTACAATCGAAATGCCTCCGGGTCCTTAATCATTTATGGTAATATTTTGTGTGCTTAATCTTTGTATAATGACACAATGTTGCCAAATTATAATTTGAATAGGTAAATATATATCTATTTTTATTTTTCTAATTCTTATGCACTGTACATAAAATCTGTTAACAAAATATTTCAGAGTACGACATTTTTGTTTAGA
Source organism: Galerucella calmariensis (assembly GCA_910591675.1). Classification (NCBI taxonomy): domain Eukaryota; kingdom Metazoa; phylum Arthropoda; class Insecta; order Coleoptera; family Chrysomelidae; genus Galerucella; species Galerucella calmariensis. Next base: position 72,056 of record CAJUYG010001321.1, read on the forward strand.
AAATAAAATTGTTTACAATTAAAAACAAAGCCGAAGTACACTTAGTTGTTTGTGAAAGTTTCCATTCCAAGTATAACTCGTCTTTCTACTGCCCTCATCCAAATATAAATAATTTTATTGAGATTATTTTACAATTTCAAATAAATACCTATATTAAAATAAATTCTGTCTCGGTACCAAAAAGAATTGTTGAGGAAAGTACAGCAAAAATCAATTTTGTAAATGAAAAAATATTACAATTAAGAGAAGGTACAATAAATAAATTAGAATTTGTGAAACTAGTGTCATACAAATTTAGGAAAAATAATTTGTAAGTTTGTAAATTTCTTCTGATGATTTGTATATAAAATTGAATAGTTCAGTCTGCAGACTGAATTTTATTGTTTGAGTCGTAATTTTCTTAAAAATTGGTGTTTTTAAATTTTCTGCGATGATAATATTATGTAATTTTGTAAGTTTCTGCTGATGATTTGTTTTAATAAATGTATAAAATACTTATCATGTCTTTATGTTTTTGATCAAAATAATCAAAATATTAAAACCAAAAAATAATGGTTAATATTGAGTTATTAACGAAATTCTATAAAAGGACGAAAGTTTGGCAACGTCTCACCTTCGTACAAAGATTAGAAGCTGGTAATTTATTTAGAGCTTAGGAGGCAATTCGTATGTGACCCTTTTAGCGACAGGTAAGAAACCCTTTTTCGGGAGGCATTTCGTATCCGGCCTATAATATATTAGAGTGCTATATTTTTGTAACGCTCTCGGTGAGATCTTTTCGATTCTTGAACAAAATATAGTACGTTCCATTTAAAAAAATGTAAGTTTGTGCTGCTACGTGGTTTTGGAACACCCTGTAGAATCGAAAGTATTTTCAAGATGTGCCCTCAGTAACTGTATTAGCTCACACAAAACTATAAAGTTCTATCTATCACCACAACGATGTAATCCTCCGATGTCAGAAGATTGCCCCACCCTGTATAAATGTTAATAATTTATACAGCTGGTGATGCAAATGTAGTAATTTGTGAAACTGGTCGAGTAATATAGGTACTCATCAAAATCAGGATGTGACATGAACTATGAAAATATAATAATATAAAGGTTCTTCCGTTTAAAAAAATTTTGTTTGAATCACGTTACAAAAGCATCAGTTTCAACTGTATTAAGCTGTTATATTCCTATAATATTTGTATAAAAATCTTCTATTATAATGATATTATCATGTTGAGCATTTTGTTCAGAAATGTTCATTTTCAGAATAATCAAAATGGGTGTGTACAGAGTGACCTGTGCACTGTCAACGTCAGCATCACCACAACATGTGACTTAAATTTGAAGCATACAATCCAGCAAATTTTTTTTAATGAACTCAAAGCTTACCTTAAGAGTACATTCAGATGAAAAAACCATCCAAATATTCAAAGATAAAATTAACACTATCATACGTGTACCCCTCATCTTTGTTGCTGTACATTTAGAACAAACTTGCCTTCACTACAAATTTTATAGTTTCGAAAATATATCTTATCATTAGAAGTGATTTATTTACTCGTTTCTTAAACTTGAATTGCCCACTTGAGATAGCTTTTAATTGACATTTGATGGAATAGAGTACACGCATATTTCATATGTTGCTTGGATATTAATTTATAATAGTAAATATTATATCAAAAATTACTAATAATAGTAAATAAACCAGTTTCCATTGGAAATTACTCTCAAATTTTAAAATAAAATTCAAATTTCAATGCACTTTCCGACCACAACCCGAGGATTTCCGAACGCTACCGATGATACGTGTGATGTCATATCTCTTGTGTTCACTCATGTTTACCTATGTCAATATGGCCGGTATTGCATTAGGTTATGTGTAGTTGTGTGTTTATATTGTATTTTAATCAACAATTAATTGCTTCATTGACGTAAAAATATCATTAATATGTTTGTTTGAGACCAACCATTACGTGTTTGTGTATTTTTTTCTAAAAGTCAACGTAAAGTGTTCATAAATATTCGATATTTCCGAGGATATTTTTAAATTTTTGGAAGAATATATTTTATTTACTAGTTCAGTGTTCAGTGACGATTCTTTCATATTTTGTGAGTAAAGATATGGCTAGCGAAGGTTTTGTAAAAGCACAAACTGATAACTTGCCCAAAGTAGACTCATTTATGCTGCTTGAATTTATGAAGTCAAACAGCTGCTATAATGCAGAGGAAATAAGAGGAGTTAAAGCATTATCGTAAGTACGATTTAAACTATGCTTTATTTATATAATCTATACCAACCATATTTCGATGTGTGGTCGTAAGAAAATGATATTTTTTATGGTTGATTCCTAGACATAACCTCAAACTATTTGAGAATAAAAACCAGCATAGAAGTAGGTACTTACATTAAAATGGTCTCCACAAATGAAAGTAATGCCCTTCTCTTAAGTGTATTTTTGCTAGCGCCACCAGGTAAAGTAACAAATATTTTGTCTGGAGTTTTAATAGACGTTGATTTACACACTGGAAAAATGCAATACTTGGAATACAAAGTTTTTTCGGCTGTATTCATTTTTAAAGCGTTCAGAAACAAATTAGGTCACAAGAACTCGGAGTGTGATACACGAATAAGAACGTAAACAAATGACGTCACACCATGGGGCAGCCATCTTTATGACGTAAAACGCGTTTTGGCGGACTTTCAAATTTTATGATTCTTAAAGTCGTTTTAAAAGTAAAGCTTACATTTTTTTGAAAAAATAGGCATGCAAGGTGTTAGGAGACCTCAGGGAAGGCCTCAAAACGTCGATTTTCAAAAAAAACTATTAGCCATACATTGGATATCGAATAATCCTACTCCAGCATTTGGCATAATATAACAATTTTCAATATTATCTACCTAAAGTTATCATTAAATTGTAAAATGTTTTGTCAAGTTTGAGTGCAGCTCTGTGATTTCAGATAAACACCTGGTTGTTGGAGGATTATTTCATTGTAATACTCTATGTACTTTTTGAAACTATAGTTAACTATAATTTCATACAAGGGTTTATGTGAATTGTGCTGTAGAGAATTATTATTAATATAATATCTATTTGTTGGTTGAGTGAGTTTAGTTCTTCCACTGGTCTTATTGAAGTGTTCGTAGTAGCCATTAGACTAAGTTTTATAAATAAAATTTATTAGTAATTAATTAAAATGGCATATTGGAAACCATTTGTAACGACAGTTCGATGATGTATCGCATGAATCTAATAATTTGGCGCTACAGTTTATTCAAATTATAATTTTGCTTTACTTATTTGGCACCGGGCTGATGTTTATAACACTTTTAGCGGTTAGGATAGGCGTGGCCAAACACACATTCTTCCGGCGTAGATACAATTCTCCCTCGCTGCTTGCGAGGTTAATTATAGTCACCCAGTTAAGACCGTTTCCTTAAGAAAGTTTTCTTTCCCGATATGGAACCGAAATTTTCAGACCAGATGGGTACATTTCATAGTCCCTTATTCTAATTTCTTCCTTTTTTTGAGGAATAAGTGCAGTTTCCATGATTGTATAGTGATTTAAACCGAAAATTTCTCAAATGTCATGTTGTTTTACTTATATATGTGAGCTACTAAGTTGAAAACGAGATAAGTAATATTATCAGTCATTTATGGAAAAGTGAAACGGTATTTCCTGATGATGAATATGCCGGATAATATTTTTATTCATGTCACACCAATAAAAATACTGATATGGTTGGTTTTTGATCTGTTTAGTGTTAAATGAACTGCGGAATATAATCAGGCTGTGAAATAACATGGAAAACAACTGTAAGTTTATGAAATTTATTAAAATTCCTCGTGTTTATATTGCATCAAACTATCGAGATTATTTAATTATTATTTATAATAACAGAAGAATTGTACTCTTCCCTAGGTTTCTAAGCCATCTTTTTAGTAGACTGTTTCTTTATCAATTAAAGATACTTCCTCCCTTCCATGCCTTCACGAATATTTCAAAAAAATTCCATAATCTATGCTTGAGTAGAGCACCTTCTAAACGGGCAATGTTTTTAGTGCAATATGTGGCTGCAATATATTGGCAACTATAGCCCAGCCAGCATAACAACATCTCAATTGTAGCATATGGCTCTGCCATATTAATCTCGGCAACATTGTTTGCAACACTATGGCCAGTTAATGGAAATAATTTGTTTCGTAGACGGGCTACACAATCGCGCAAGAAAGGCTGACGAAATCATTAGCGTCGCAGCGACTTATATTGTTTTAAATACAAAGTTAAAGAAAAAGAAGAGTAGATTGTGGATTCGACCTTAGGCGTAAAACTTTAGATTACCTAAGTCTTGAAATAAGTCTAGATAACAAGTTAATACTACCATTTCACTAGTTTACCGTCTGCACCACCAGTTTTCTTCTTCTTCACCTCATTCTTTGCATAAGTTCTCAAGTTTCTGAATTTTTTGTATGCCTCATCACTTGATATACCAAATTCTTCGGCTATAACTGCCTATCCAAATTTTTTGGCATTTCTGTCTTTATAAATTCCGGTTTCTACTTTCTATAACGCAGGATGTGAATGTATTTCATTAATAAACTCAATAATCTTTCCATTTGACCAAGTATTAGTCATTTTATATACTATAACCTACAAAATTTCCATAACAACAACAAACGAGCACCAAAACAAAGTAAAATTGCAGAGTATTTTCGCTGGCCAAGCGATCGTCCGGCAACTCTTGCTGCAACCAATTAAATGCATAGGCTATATATCCGGGACACACTGAAAATATTGTCAATATATAGCTGTTATTGCTGACAATGTTGCCAGCCACTGTGTTGCAGCTACATATTGCACCAAAAATATTGCCCGTTTAGACGCACCTTAGAATATTGTCTGGTGATATTCCTTGTCACTGAAGTAGTCGCCAATTACTCAAATGTTATAGACAAATGAGAAAGCGAAATCGATTCTTTCATATCGACGCGTATTGGTTAAGCATATTCGAGCTAACGCACAACCAGTGTAAACCACTCAGTAGCGTAAAAGTGAAAGCACTGTAGTTACGGAAAACTTTGTACTTCTTCTGCTTTTCCCACGCATTCAATTGAATATTAGTTCAGTGATAAGGTCAGACTGGGTATTCTTTGAAAACTCCCTTTTTCCGTCACGATTTCAATTAAAATATGATATGATATGATATTTTATTTGGCATTGAAATCCCTTACAAATGATACTAAGTTTGTAAAATCCATAAATCGGAACAGAAATTTATTGAGTCAGCTTTCCCACTCACCCCTAACAGCTGTTTTACAAGATAGATGAAAATGTACTGGAAGAAATTTACGCAAAATGTTCTAGTGATTCAAATTTGGTGGTAGGTAATGTATTGGTACATTTGAGTCATAATCTCCCTAGGCTAAGCAAATGGGACCCACGCTTTGAAAGTGTGTGTTTGATGAAGTTAGTGGAATAGCATGTGAAGAGGGATATGAGATTACGAAAAATGCAGACGATGTCTGTCTGGTATGTACGGCATAGGAAGTGGTGGAGATAGAAAGAAAGGCGGAGAGGATGTGTAGGAAGATTGTGGAGAAGATAGAGCGGTGTGGTGTGGACTAGTGGAGGGGCTGAGCAAGGCAAGGGAAGTGAGGGTGATGGTGAAGGGAAGGAAAATTCGGATTGAGGAAGTGGTGAAATATCTAGAGGTGTAGTTGGATAGCCAATTATCCTCCAAAACCCATATGTTAAAGGCTGCACAGAAGGCAAAGTAAGGGCAGCATGATTGAGAAGATTGATGGGTAATGTGAAAGGTCCGGGAGAGTGGAAAAGGATGAGAGTAATTGGTAGGACGGTAGAGCAGAGTATGCTGTATGGCGTGGAAGTGTGAGGTGAGAAAGCAGGGGTGAATGCGAGGGTTAGGCCACTCCTGCGGGTGCAGACAGGGATACTCCCAAGGGTGGTGCAGGCGTACAGGACAGTGGGTGGACTGGTAGCAGCGGTCCTATCCATTGGACTTGATGGCTAGAGCCAGACAGAAACGCTGGAGGGGTACGACCAGATATGAAATACAGGAATGGATGGATGAGGATATGGAAAGAAGGTAGGATGAGTATGAGGGTGCGCTAAAAAGAGCGATTGGGAGCTGGAGAAATTGGGTGGACCGGAAATATTCGGGGAGGTGAACTACTTCTTGACGCAGGTGCTCCCAGGGCATGGGTTGAGAGTGGGCTACCTCCACAAGATTGGGAAAAGAGAAACTGGAGTGTGCGAGAGGTGTGAAGTGGAAAATGATGTGTTACATGTGCTTAGATGTTGGAAGAACGAGGAAGTTTTGAAGTTGTAAAATAAACTGGGAGAGGCGGTGTACTAGGAAAATATAGTGGAGATGATGTTGAGGGGCGAGGAGGAATGGATGGAGATAAGTGGCGTAGTAGAGAGCATGATTAGGGAAAGAGAAGGACTCGACATGGTATGTGAGTGGTAGGAGTGATAGGAGGGATAAGATGACGGAGAGTATGTGAGGGACCGCCGCCCGTCTTGAAGTATGCTCGGTTTGTGATTCCAAGGCGGGAGTAACGGCGAGTTTGAGGTGGGTTTGGTTGGTAGACACTCCCGTGGGGGGGATGAGTCCAGCACTCTCTGGGTACTAGTTAAGGACCCATTGGAACATGAGTTTCCCATCTCGGCCCAAAAAAGGCTAAGCAAATGTGGACGAAAAAAATTAGGTATTGGCAATTGTGCGTCATTTTCAAATCTAATAAAAATTATTATTTCAGGTAAAGGAATCGGCGTTTCCTATTATATTTTGCTGGCAGTAACAATTTCTGGAGCTCTACAAAACCACCTACAAACTGAAAATACTTTAGCAGATTTCTTTATAAATTACCAAACAATAAATTCTTCTTTACAATGTAGTAATTGTAATATTCCTATACTGGGATCTGGAATGATTAATTTCACAACTAATAATATCATAAAAATTGATTTGAATAATACTCAAATTAGAAAAATAGAAAAAGAAACTTTTGCAATGTATAAAAATTTAAAAATATTAATTTTAAGTCATAATAAGTTAAGAGATATATCTAGTGATATTTTTATTGGTTTAAATAATTTAAAAAAGTTAAATTTAGGCTATAACGATATTATTTCAATTAAAAATGCTTTTTCTAGTGTAAGGAATGTTGAAATACTAAATTTGGAGCACAATAAGCTAGCGAGTTTAGCCGTGAACGAATTCAGTAGCTTATCTTTTCTCACAGAATTAAATTTAAGTTATAACAATCTTAAATTATTAAATTTTATCTTTGATTCTTTAAATAACGTTAAGTATATTTCATTACATCATAATGATATTAAATTTATAGATAAAAACAGTTTTAAAGAAGTTAGGAATGTTAAAAATTTAGATTTAAGTTTTAACAAAATTATTAAAATCGAATCAAAATCTTTTTTCAATTTCCAGAGGCTAGAAAACTTGAATTTGTCTTTTAATAAGCTACGTAGCTTGAAATCCGATCAGATTAAAACCTCTTTCAAATTAAACTTAGTAAATGCATCTTTTAACGAAATAAAAATAGTGAATTTCAGTGATTTATTTACCGCAGTAGATGTAGATTATTTGGATGTATCAAATAACGAAATTTGCACGTTCTTAACATCTTTATTCAGTCATTTTTCAAACGTAAATATTCAAAATAACTATTTAACTTGTAACAAAGAAAACGAGATTAAAAACATTCATTTTATATCAGATGATAAATTCATCGGTAGCCAAAGATGTATTGAAAACAATCCCAGTAAAAAGTCAACCGAAACGGAATTCAACAACAAATGTGAGTTAATTGAAGAGAATCCTGATAACAGTGAAACTATAAAAACTGTACTGGTAGTTTTAATAAGCGCTCCTTTAGTTATAATATTGTTATATTGCGGTTTTGTTAAAAAACGAACATACTGTAACACTTATAACGACGATGATTATAACAACTGTCAACCTCCCACCACAGCTGATGTAGTGTTGGATATTATTGATGATGTTGTACAGGTTATCAGATCTGCTGGACAGGGAGATAATAATAACGAAGATGATGATGTCGAAGAATAATTTAATTTTGGTGAGTAATAGAATATACTGTTTTAAAGGACGTAAGACAATTGCCAAAAAGGCCCTAAGTCAACTTACTACCCTTGGGTGGTAATAATTTTTGCCATCTGTATCTGTAGAGTGGGGAGGGTGAGTGGAGGCTCACAGCACTTATGCCACATGTGACCCATTGTACATCCTCCCGAGAAGTTGTCCTCCTAGGTTAACGTCCATCCTGTCCTTCCCAGGAAGGTGGACAGGTCACTAGGATACATCTCCTTTATATCGGCAGGTGTAGGCCAAGACTCACCGAACACACACTCTCTTATTGACGATAACTCCGGACACTCGCATAAGACATGCCTGACAGTTTCATTATCCTGTTCACACATCCTGTCCATAGTGTGTCCACTAGCCCCATAGTATGGAGGTGTTTCTTTAGTTGACAGTTAACTGTTAAACATATGTTTCTCCTGGTCATCGCCAAATATTTCTTCGGCGTCAGCTTCCCAGGGTCGCCCGGGGTGATCCTAGCAAGACTGCATCCTTTGATTCAATTCCATCTCTTAAGGGATTGAGCATGAGTGTAATGTTTGGCCAGCTCCGCAATTGTCGAAGTCGTTAGGCCGTAGGTGTCACTGGGTCCTAAAATTTTTAGCTTCCCTGGCTAAAGAATCGGCAATGCGATTACCTTAACTCCTGTCGTTCCCTTTAACCCACCTCAGGATAATATTGTTATTTGCCGAGGCGTTAGCTAAATCTTGGTGGCACTTTAGTACGAGCTCAGATACAACACGTTGTCTGTTCAAGGCTAATAGGGCTTGTCTACTATCAGTGCAGATTGTTATGTTTTTGCCAGAAATTCCTTTTCTGGTTAGTTCTTTTGCGGCAATTGAGATACCAGCCAATTCTGTTTGAGCCACGCTGGTATTGTTTCCCATTCCCCACTTAATCCTTAGGCTCAGTGCTCTGGAGTTAACTCCACATCCTGAGCCTTCTTCCATTTTTGAACCATCTGTATATATGCCTATTGCATTTGCAGCATCTGACTCTGTGTTCTGTTTCATTTGTATTTTGTAGGGTTTATTAAACACAATCCTGGGTTCAATTGCATCATTGGCTTCCTGCAGCAATGGTAGCGCAGTAAGCGCTTCTTGCCATAGGCTTAGCCTCAATTGACCCACTCCTACTTCGCGGCTCACACCAGCCGGGCGCAATCGTACCATGGCCATTAACGTAACAACTATAAAAATACTTCACAAAATATTTTCTCGTTAATTTGTATTAAATGTTCTGACTCTATAATTTCCCCATCTCTAGCCTACTACTATATTGAAGTACTGCAGAAGACTTCTGGCTTCGTAATATTATAAAATAATATAAATAATATATATAATAATATATATATAATATAATAATATAAATAAATATAAATAATATTATAAAATAATAGTATAAAATTTCACTTGCAACTTCCTTTTTAATTGAAAATTGAATAGATGAGGCTTTTATAGGAGGTGAAGATGTCGCTAGTGTAACAAGTTTTAGACTTCCGTTACTGGAAGACATGTATTGATTGTGATTAGGCTTTGAGCTTGCGGACGGAGAACATATACCTTGTACTGATAAAGCTTCTTCTTCCTTTTTATTTTTGGCTCTAAATTCTTAACAGTTGTCTGGTACTTTCTTCTACATTGCTTAGTACCCTCGTATGTACATAATTTAAAATGGATTTTCCAGATTGTCCTATAACCAAAGTTTAAAACTGCTGATATCTCTTACCTTTCTTAGCGTAGTGGTTTTCCGGTTTTAGATAAAAAATTGCTAAAATTTCTCATTATCTAAATTTAACTTTCTTCCATTTTACTTAATAATGTTGTGTGCTGTGAATCAATGAGGTTAGAATTGTTGATGTGAGTTTACTTTTCAAAAATATGAGTTGAAAAAAAATTTAAATTCATTAATAATAAAAACTAGAGGTCATTGGTAAAGTTGAATGATGTAATACGATTGAATCAAGGTTTGAATGAAGTATATTTATAAACATACATAGCGTTTTAATTTGATTGTATAAAATTCACTTCAATTTAGCTGGTTTATTGTTTATATTTTCAATAAAATCAGTCTCAACATAAACATAACTTGTAATTTCTAGCAGAAAGGGAAGAAAGTGTCCCACAGGATGAAGTGCATACCCAGGAAGGTAAAAGGGACTCTACACCCGTGTAATAAATAATTTATTCTAATACCCACTTCTTTTTAA
>CAJUYG010001321.1:82417-93059 GCA_910591675.1 Galerucella calmariensis
CCTAAAGTGCTAGTAGTAATAATAATTAGGAAAGGGAATTTTTATTATTAACAATATGACTAAACGTTAATGTGCTTGTTTCCTTGGATTTTTTCTATTTACATTATTTAATCAATTTATAAATATTAAAAGATGAACACTTTTCCAAATTTTTCATGGGATTCTTCAAGCTCTGGCAGCGACAGATATGCGCCATGTTTCCTCGCCTCTTACCGATGCCCCGTAGCTTCAGAAAAACTTCTTCTGTTTCTGTCGATACATACATTCCTTAACCGTACATTTTATGAACCACTTATAATTCCTATTGTTACTATTGTTCCAGGTTTCTACCAAGATGAAGATCGATCCATTTTAAATCGAAATAACACGTTACAGTCATTGTCGCCAACATGTTGATCATAGTTGCACTCACCTTGTTAGTCTGTCTTTTTATTTGTTTGCTATTGGCAATATTATTAAAAATATGGTGCAGTACCAAACAGGAACCATTGCAAGTACCCACTACCCATGATCCGAGCAATAATAATATAAATAACGACAATGTTCCAATAAATCATGAAAACCATGTACGTTATGTTTGTTTATGGGCCCACAGGCAACGGTACTTCGATTATACTCAAGGAGATAGAGACTCAATTAATAACCATACTACTTTAGACTTCTCGACTGATCATATTTTTAATGAAAATGACGGCTTACCATCATACGACTCCGTGTGTAATGGAGAAGATACAGGTGTGAGTGATTGTAATAACCATATTACAAAAGATATGCCCTATAATGATATTTTTAATGACTTACCGACGTATGAATCGGTTTGTAACGTAAGAGATACAGTTGCAGATGATTGTGGAGTCGATGATGTAGATTAGTAGATTTGCATGCTGTTTATTTTAATAAAGATTGTTGAACAATGAAAATCTCTTGTTTTTTAAAATGTATAAAATAAGATTTCGTACAGAGACATCTTCAAAAAGTTTTAGCTTCCTTAAGAGGATCTTTTAGTTAAAGGTAAATTTGGTATGATGAACATAAAATAACACCCAACTGATTCTACATGGATTAAGCATGTAAAATCACAATTTCATAGTCACAAGCTTGAGATTTATGCCGAATATAATCGAAAAAATTATCCCAATTGATTGTTTTAAGAATCAGACTCTTCCGCTGCCTCTCGTATACAAGGAACTATTATTACATCATCATAATATTTGCTGCTGACCGTATGAGACTACAAAATAGTCCAGACATGGCTAAATACAATGAACCAATCTCTTTAATCGTATCTAAATATCAAGATTTGATTAACAGACGCATTGTTCGACTACTGTAAAGTTTTATCCGAAGAATATCAAGGAGACATTGATGCTGTGCTCATGCGTTGGATGCTTCTTTCATACGCGAACACGAGGCGCCAATTTAATCGAACCGTCCGAAATAGAGTTTTGAAAACCGCTGGTTTGAGTAATTGTTTTAAACGACAAAATAATTCATAAAATGTTGTAGTTAATTATTACGTAAGTAAATTTATTTATTTATAGTACTTATAATTAGTTTTTATTGTATGGGTAGAAATAACCATGTGATGTGGACAATTAGGTAAATTAACGAAGGTTAGGTTTATATTCGACATGACCTTTATTTGTTTTCTTTTATTACTTTCTTGTTACTTCTAGTCCAAGTTAATACTGGTTCTAGGCACGGGTCACACTAAGCCAGTTGCATCGATTTGGAGCAGCTGCTTCATGGTTTTACTACAAATATTTCCAGCGAGGCAAAGCTGAACATGATAGTAGGCAGCAGTAGTCAAGACGTGCTAACGCTCTGAACTGAACAGCTGTAACTACCTAACAAGCCTATGTTTGCTGCATAGTTTGTGACCCGTGCCTTAAACACACCATCAAGTAACATACTGTGCTTTAAAGAGTCCTCTAATTCGCCTAACCTATCCAGACTATAATTATCCAGACTATAATAGTTGCTTAGATTGGAATTGAAATAGTTAGTATTAGTATATATCAAAGTTGAGTATGTGTCGGTAGCTTATAGTTGCTCCAATCTCATAACCTAGGAACCTTTCATCAAGCCTCTGTTTGCTGGAGCTACTTCCTGCAGCATTGTTTTGTGCCTTAAAGCTCCATCAGCTATCAAGTAATATACTGTATCAAGTACTTTAATCACTCCTCTAATTCGCCAAACATATCCAAACCATGTTCAAACTTTAATGAAAATAGTTAGTATTAGTATATATAAAAGTTAAGTATGTGTCGGTAGCTTATAGTTGCTCCGTTTTCATAACCGAGTAACCTTAGTAGTTAGACTTACAAATGCGTCAACTCAAAAACGCACTTTAATTAACCAAATTAATATCACGAATGTCTTTTCTATCTTTTTCAGATTCTAAGCCAAGTTCACAGATTCCGTTTGTGCTAACATGTCAATTTGGGTGTTGATACCGATATTTTTTGTATTAGCCATCTGTGCATTTGTAATAGTCTACGCAATTTGTATGGGCTGCTCAGGCTACAAACCATTCCAATCCAACCGTGACAAAAACCAACACAAAAACAGTACATTCTCCAATAGCAGCCATACTACATTTTATCAACACGATAATGAGGATAACCATCATCACGAGCATCGTGACAGTGACCACGATGATACAGATTCAATCGGTCTTAACGATGACAGTAATGAACAATGCTACGAAGTAACTATTGGACACAGTGCTGCAAAAAGTGTCGCTTTAGACGCTGTAAGCGGTGTTACAGAACTTACTTCGTTGGGGGGTGGAATTTCTTCGCACAATTCCGGCGGAGGAGATAATGGATGGACCTCTTCGCATACTTTTACTTCAGGTGCTACTACTTATGATTCTGGAGGGTATGATGGAAGTAGTAAAGATGCTGGAGGATACAATTATGATAATCAAGATTGAGATTTTATAAACAGTAGGTCATTGTTTTTATATACTTAAATGTTTTCCATTTGTTACAAACTTTGTAACCTGTATACAGGGTGTTCTTCTTTCTTTTCATAATACAAGTAGTACAATTGTCTGCGCAAAAATACTTTTTGTCTTAAATTGCAAACATAAAAACATATTTTCAAAATTTCAATTTTCTTTTAATTCGGATCTGGATTTTCAATGTCATTAATGAGTGGTTCAATGGAGCTATGATTGAGAAACTTTTTTAACAAATATAAAAATGACATACTGGGTGATTCGTTGGTTATGACTGTACAAAAATATAAGCAAAATGAGCAGAACACTCTGTATCTAGGTTACAAAAGGTAAGTATTATTAAAACCGCCTTGGTGACCTCTATTCACCGTTAAATCAATTTTCTTTCCCAAGGAAACAGCCTGTATGATATATGAAGATACTTAATAGCACGCATTCTATAGACCCCAAAATTCAATTAAGACATACTGAAAGTTTCACATAAAGCCACTGGATGTTCAAACTCACCATCTCTTGTTTACTAGTCAGGAGTTTTAAGACACGGCGCCAGCTTTTTTAAATATTTATTTGAATCTGTTTTTAATATTTGTTATAGTGGCAACAGAAATACATCTTCTGTGAAAATTTCAACTGTCTAAATATCACGGTTCATAAGATACAGTCTGTCGGACAGCGGAATCCTGGTAATAGGGTTCATTTTTTACCATCTGGGTATAGAACCTTGAAAATGCGTTTATATATCTTTAACGAAATCATATTTTTATTTGTGTATGTCACTATCAAGTTTGAATTTATAATTATGCTATTTACAGGGTCACTGCCAATTTTTTACTTTATCAAACAATATTATTGTTAGATAATAATAATTTTTCAGTTATGCATTGGGTTAAATTTGAAGTGAATTCAGTCCAGCCATTTGTATAATTTTAAAACTTTTTGATATTAAAATTTTGTAATATATAAAATTTATATACAACAAACTGAATTTTTATCAATTTTTTTTCATATTGAAATTTGTAAAAATATTACTTTGAAAATATTTTTTTTGCTGGATAAATCTTTTGGATTTAACCTCGTATAAACGAAATTTTATAAGCAAGATAAACTGATCTCCATGTGCGTGTTATGTGTCAACGGTAGACACCAGAGCCAGCCAGAGCTAACCACGAACAGAGACCCACGAGATAAATTCTCGCTGTTTACTGTGTGACATTATTTAATATACGACTGGTTCCTGAATGAAATTAAAATGAAATGAAATATTCGTATTTTCTAAGTAAGTATAAGTAAAATACGTGAGTACTTATTTTTTATTTAAATTAACTATAAAACTGAGAAGTAGGCCAAACATTTTACATGCTGTAGTTGCCAAATGTAAAACTAACCTCAATATATACATTTCTTTTACTTACAAACTTGTAAACAGAATAATTACAACGACTTCTTCAGTTTTTTTAATAATAAGCATGAAATTTGGAAAAAGTTAATTTATATACTTTGGTTGTATGGTAGGTTGCGTATTTTTAGTACAAAAATATATATCAGTCGGCAACGCTGTTGGTAAGTCAAGTTTATCTGTGTGGGGAGTTGAATTTCTATATCGATTCGCCAAGGTTAGTATTTAGGATGAGTTCGAAAGCAAATTAAATGCACAATAAAACAGTTTTACTCGCTGGGAAGCGTTGTTTCAAGTATTCTCTTTTATTTTTCTTATGAATCAAAGCAAGCTAATGAAATCGTTAATACGACAGTGGCGTAGATTACAAGAAGGGAAATTCGCCTCTGGTTATAAAGAAAATGGTAGGTATATGTATTGTATTACTAAGGGAAGAAAAAGGGCTTTAGCAGTCCAAGACTATTAGATGCACGAGCAAGCGTAGTGATAGTTAAGGGCTGTTAAAGTGTTTCCTGCATGTATAACACACAACTGCTTTTCATCTACCTAAAAAAAACGGAAAAATAAGATAATATAACAAAAAATTTGGACACTCACAGACGTTTTATCAAAAAACTCACATGAAACGTCAAAGTATTAAATGACAGATGGTGGCGTAATGAATTTCCCGGCCTATTTTTGGTGTTCATATGAATCGCTGTAAGAAAACCTTAGAACATAAAACAGACAGGAAGGAGCATTTACCAAATAAGTTTGCGTCCAAATAGGAGGTTGCAAATGGCGAATAGTCGGTTCCGTTTTGACAGTGGCGTACTGTTTGTATATGTATCGGGTATGGGATATGTAAAATTTTATTTTAAAACTGTAGCTTATTGAGATGTATTGAATATATTATTTTTTCTCTTATTTTTTGGGAATCAAACCACAATAAAGTTTTTCATTTCTTTTTATTTCGACGTTTCGGTAGCATTCCAGCTACTGTTGTTAAGATTAACTATCTGACACAAGGAAAAAAATATGACAACTAGA
Organism: Galerucella calmariensis; assembly: GCA_910591675.1. Lineage (NCBI taxonomy): Eukaryota > Metazoa > Arthropoda > Insecta > Coleoptera > Chrysomelidae > Galerucella > Galerucella calmariensis. The sequence goes on from CAJUYG010001321.1 coordinate 87,808, forward strand.
CAATCAATAATATTTTGAAGTTTAAGACTACAAAACTTTGATGTCAAATTTTATTAAGGTCCATTCATAGTAGATCACATAGTAAAATGTGAAATAAAATATTTTATTTTATGACATTCTAACGATATGATAGTCTACTAGAAATGGAATCCAGTGAAGTGCACGTTCCAGGAATGGTTTTTATTGGGATAGCGCTTTTTTTCGCTTATTTTGGAAATGTTAATAAAACGCGTTTGTTGTTACTTTTTTGTGTATGATTATTTTTGTTTTCAAAATATGTTTAACTCAGTTTGGTGATTTTGTATTGAAGTGTGAATCGATTAACAACTATTCCAATGATAGATCATAAGAAAACCTGGATAAAAACTTATGATGCTATCCTGATAACGCAGGTAATTGATTATTGGAAATTTCTCTTTCCAACACATTTATCTGCATTTAGTTGTATTAAAGTACTTTCTTTGATTTTTCGTCTTTTATTATTGGGCAATATCATTTTTGTCGAATCCCATTGAATTGTATGCCCCTCTTCCCAAGCATGTTTACAAATACCTGACTTAAAGAACTCCCTATCTTTGATATATTTTTTATGTTCACTTATTCGGTTTTTCAATGGTCTAGATGTTTCACCTAAATAGAATTTGTCGCATTCACAAGATATCTGATATATGCAATTTTTTGAAGATTGTTCTTCATTTTTTGGTTTTGTTTTCGTTAGTATATTTCTCAACGTATTGTTAGATTTGAAGCTAGTTCGAAAATTGAATTGATTACCAATTTTCTTAATTCTTTCTGATAAACCCCTAACATACGGTATTGTCAAGTTTTTAAAAATTATGTTAGCTGAATTATTAATATTATTGTTATTATTATGGGGTATTAACAATGAGCCCTTCTCTATATTCTTAATTTCTTTATTTACAAATTCTGCCGGGTAATTATTGGCATTTAAAACATTTTTTAGTAGAGTTTTCCCCTTTGTGAAATGATTATCATTAGAACAAATGATTCTGGCCCTATCGTATAAAGATTTTACTACCCCTTTTTTAACGCTTATAGCATGATTTGATTCAAAATTCAAATACCTATTAGTGTGTGTTGGCTTACGATAAACACTTGTTTCATACCCTGTAGGTGTTTTATTAATAAGAACATCTGAAAATGGCAAAACATTGCTATTTTCAAAATAAGAGGAAAAATAATAAATAATGCCACAAGGAACTTACAGAAGATATGAATATATTATGTTTTAGGAGCAATGAAAATACCAATATAGAATAATACTTCTGATAATACTTTCGTTTAAACTTATTTTCACTAAAAAAAACTACATAAACAATCTACGTCAGTCAACGTCAACTTCACAAATGAGTCATAATTAGGGTGCTGCAAATGGCGACTTCCGTCGCATTTTCTTATGCAGCTAATGAATGACAAGACTCCTTCCTGTCTGTTTTATGTTCTAAGAGGAAAACAATCTCAAAATGAAGAAACATCAGAAATTGTACGGGGTGTTACAATTAAAAAATCCAAAAAATCTAAATTTCCTTAATAAATAATGGAGTTTTATTCTGTTTCAGATTACGCTAACTACAAGAGCCAAAAATGGATAGTTCGACATCATTACTAGTACTGTTCTATGTACTAATAGTTGCCATTATTATGATTATTGTTATATGCAAATCAATAAAGGACAAGACTTGCTGTATGACATCCGGTACTACCACTTACGTTCGAGAACGTTCTTACGGTTTCAAACCAAATTATTGGCGCGGAGGAAACTCAAATCATCATACTGTCCACCACGTCCACCATTACGTGGACAATTCTAACGATATAGAAATCGGTGGTGGATATACTGACTATAATGACGATGTGCAGACTGAAGTCGGGGTTGGTAGTGATCTTGCATCTGGTATCCCTAGTGCCGTAATGGAAATGTTTAGTTCCGGAACTAATGAAGACAGTACTACACACGATTATGGTGGAGATACGAATAGTTATAGTGATAATAACAATTATGAAGATAGGAATTCATATGAGCACACTGAATCCGGGGTTGGTGAAGATCTTGCATATGGTTTCGCTAGTGCCGTAACGGATATGTTTAGTTCCGGAACGAATGATTATGGTGGAGACTCGAATAGTTATGGTGGTGGTGATACTAATAATGATGACGGCGGTGGGGATGTTATCGAAGACTAGTATTTTTAATGTTATGACCAGTTTTTGATATAGAAACAATTTTTACTTACTTTTTGAAGAATTGTACATTTTTATCATTAAAATTCGAATATTGTATGTAACTGCCATAATAAAGACTATGATATTAAGAAATTGAAGCTTGCTTCAAAATTTTCGATAAAGAAGAATGTTTTCGGCATGAAAAATGCTCAGAATTCGTCTCGGGGCTTTTTTGGATGAGAAATTGACTGGCAAAGCCTTGGAAACCTCTATTCACTGTTAAATCAATTTTCTTTTCTGTTTACTAGACACGAGTTTTAACTAACTTGATTCTGCTTAATATTTGTTATAGTGGCAACAGAAATACATCTTCTGTGAAAATTTCAACTGTCTAAATATTACGGTTTATGAGATACAGTCTGGCGGACAGCGGAATCCTAGTAGTAGGGTTCGTTTTTTACCCTCTGGGTATGGAACCTTGAAAATGCGATTATGTATCTTTACCGAAATCATATTTTTATTTGTGTTTTTATTTGTGTATGTCACTATCAACTTTGAATTTATAATTATGCTATTTACAGGGTCACTGCCAATTTACTTACTCTTTGAAGAATTGTACATTTTTATCATTAAAATTCGAATATTGTATGTAACTGCCATAATAAAGACTATGATATTGAGAAATTGAAAAGTTTTATTAGCTTGCTTCAGAATATTCGATGAAGAAGAATGTTTTCGGCATGAAAAATGCTCAGAATTCGTCTCGAGGGGTTTTTTGGGATGAGAAATTCACTGGCAAAGTTTGTTTTCGTATGAAATTATTAAATTATTTTTTCTCCTCCAAATAGAGTCTTGAAATTTTCTAAAATCCACTTTTTAAAACAAAATGTGCTTATAACTCGACTAATATGAAAGATAGAATTTTCCATATCTTCTGTAAGTTCCTTGTGGCATTACTTATTATTTTTTCTCTTATTCTTTCGGGAATCAAACCACAATATTGTTTTTTATTTCGAGAAAAAGAATTTTCCATATTCCAGTGGATTTTGAGTTCATAATTCCGAGCAATAAGGAAGTTAACAGGAACCAGTTTATATTAAATATTTCCATACCTACCCATTGCTTCAAAATATTCGACAAAAAAATGTTTTTGATATAGAAAATGCTCAAAATATGTCTCGAGGGGTTTTCTGGGACGAGAAATTGACTGCCACAGTCTGTTTTTGTATAAAACCATTTTTTCTCCTCCAAATGGAGTCATGAAATTTTTGAAAATCCAGTTTTCAAAACAAAATGTGTAGTAAAATTGTATGCACAAAAATACTGTTTTTCTTAATTTCTTGTGGTCTTTACAAATATAAAAACATTTGTGAACAACTGTGAGAATTTCAATTGTCTAAATATCACGGTTCATGAGATACAGTCTGGTGAAAGACTGACAGCGGAGTCTTATTTATGAGGTCAGTTTTTTACCCTCTGGGTAGGGAACCATAAAAATGCGCTTATGCATCCTAAATCATATTTTTATTACTACACCCAAACAAATAAAAACTGGGTTGTTCAAATTCCACAGCCATTTGAACAGAAAAAGTAAAATATTACTATTTACTTCGTCGCAACTTATCCCTTTTTTACGCCAAGTCTCGTAGTAGGTACCTTACTAAATTCACGATGAGAATTGAGGAAGAAGAAAGTTCATCACAAGACAGTAAAAAAAATTAGAATTCACACATTGTCAAGACAAAAACTATGTTAATTTTTACTTCGAGAGATCAATGTACTAAGATTTTGTGGTGTTTATAACTACAATAAAGAATGTTGAATTGTCCATAATCGCTTCATTCAAGAAGACCTCCTAATTTTTGGAACTTTAGTTCTTTACGCCAGGTTATGTTTGAGCGACCAGGGGTCGCGACGCAAAAGATCTAACCGTTACGCGTTACGTTACGCTACGTTATGTTACGTTGCTTCGTTATGTGCCTTGCTTGCGTGCTTGTGCCTCCTTAGTCTCTCTTTCTCGTTTACGAAGCAGCGATTCATAATAATATGCTCCTGCCGGGATTCGAACCCGGGCTGCCCGCCTGCAATGCGAGCATTCTAACCACTGAACCACCGAATTGGATGCTATATTGAAATTCTATGCAAAGCTGGTATTCGCAGTGCTAGTGATCTACTTGAATTTGTTCGGATAAATTCTTACTATTATTTCCATAATTTTTTTTGCGCGATTAAGGGGTCTAGCTACTTTTCGAAATACAGGGTGTTGAAATTTTGAAAACTTGAATGTTTTAATTCGATAACTTTAAAATGGATGGATAAATTGATTTGGCATTTGGCAGGTAATTTTTAAATGTAAAAGGGCATATTTTGAAAGAAATTGTAGTTTGTGCAAAACTAGTGTGGATATGATGGCCATATCGCACGAGGACGAAGATGGAGCACGACGCCGTAGGCGGAGTGCTCAATCGTTCAAGTGTGATATGGATAACCCACACGAGTCGAGCAGCATATTTTTTCTACGACCCACTTAGGAAAAAATCTAGAAAATAAAAATTTCTATAAACTGTAATATAACTTCAAATTAAAAATTTAACAATTCAATTTTATGTTTCCACTAATTTTGTGATAAACGTACAGTTCTTGAATGTCCAATTTGTATAATGCTACGGTTTCCTTTTTTACATATACGTCAAATGTATTACATAATTTTTTCTTAAAAGGAACTAAAGTTCCTACCGTGTGTCCCGCGACACGTTCTACCTTGATCAAAGGGGCGGATGTCATTTGGGCGCTAAAAGATTAATGCACTTTTCACAACATGTAAACTGGGCGCTAAGACCGAAGGGTCATTTTAATCCTATGTGTATTTTGGGCGCTAACCGACTGAAAATAAGAAATAGAAAACTGAAAAAAAAAACAAGAAAACACAGACCCAAACCCGGTTGATCAAAGTGTAACTATGTATAAAAATATCAGAAAATAAGAAATGTTGAACTAAAAAAAAACAAGAAAACCCAAGCCCAAACCCGGTTGATCAAAGTGTAACTATGAATAAAATTATCAGAAAA
>CAJUYG010001322.1:6985-23397 GCA_910591675.1 Galerucella calmariensis
GATAGAATACATAGCCACTAAAAACAGCAGAAATTGGCTTAAATGTGTCCAATGATTTTTATTTGATATCATGACTTTTTGTTGATATTCAAGGCCACAACCATTAGCAGAACTTGGTTTAAATGTGTCCACCTGTCTTTTACCCTATATAATAACGTTTTGATATAATATATGGCCACGAAAAACAGCAGAAATTGGCTTAAATGTGTCCAATGGACTTTTATTTGATAGCATGACTTTTTGTTTATATTTATGGCCACAACCATTAGCAGAACTTGTCTTGAATGTGTCCAGCTGTCTCTTTCCTCATATAATAAGGTTTTGATAGATTACATGACCACAAAAACAGCAGAAATTGGCTCAAATGTTTCCAATGGACTTTTATTTGATATCAAGACTTTTTATTGATATTCTTGGCCACAACCATTAGCAGAGCTTGGCTTAAATGTGCCACTTGCCTTTTATCTCATATAATAACGTTTTGATAAAATACATGGCCACAAAAAACAGCAGAAATTGGCTTAAATGTGTGCAATGGACTTTTATTTGATATCATGACTTTTTGTTGATATTTAAGGCCACAACCATTAGCAGAACTTGGCTTAAATGTGTCTACTTTATTACTCTGGGAAATATACTTTTACAGCATATCTTACATCGTACTTTTGCTTTTTAGGTTCACAATATAGTCCTTTATCCAGAAAAGCACTCTTGGTGTCAAATAACACCAATCCAACAAATAATAGCCGCACCTGGCTATGAATCCGTAACAATAGACAACAATGTCTGCGTGGGAGCATGCTACAGCTACTCCATACCGAAAACTCAACCAGCTGAACCGGGAGAGTTCATCGGACCATATTGCGACAGCTGTCAACCGTCAGAAATCAAATGTTACCATGTAAATCTCAAACTGGTCGAGAAAATCTTGGACTCGCCTAAAATTCTACAAAAACGTGTACAAATAATCACTAAATGTTCTTGTCAAAGTTGCGATACGACCAGAACGGAAGATTGCGAAATCACAGATGGCAGCACAGTGGAATTACCGCAGAATCTTTTTACGATCGATAAAAACGGTAATAAATCGTACAGCGAAGAAATACCGGATCTTCTGGATAGAAACGACACTTATCATCCCGATGTAAATATCGAAAACGACATTAAAAAACAAAAATATAAAAAATGGTACGAAAGTCATAAGAATGAGATGGAAAGAACGTACAGCTCGGATTTGTATAAGTTGTTTTTGGAACAAAATAGGGATAACAATTTGAAAATAGAAGTGGATTTAGACGATTCCAAATTACCAGCAAATTTCGGACTGGAGGGTACATCAAGCGGTCATAAGGGAAACCATATTGGAATGGGAATACAGACAAAATCAAACAATGATCTGGATGGTAAGTAGATGTATGTATGTAGTAGGTATGGCTATGGGGCACCCAGTTTCGGGTTGCTAAAGCTAGTTTTCTGCCCTTGTGACACGTTCATTCATTCATATGCTTGGGTGGCCAAGGCACTTGAACTGGATCTTTGTACCATTTTCCATGTTATCTAACTACTTCCATTCCAGAAGCTTCGTGTCTTCTATACAGGGTGTTCCACGACGAGCTAAAACTATTTTCAACATAGATTCAAATAGGTCTGACCTTGCTAAAAGCAACCGAACAGAAACCATTTTCATATCTTTAAGGGTATCCTCGTGAAAAAATAATTTACAAGGGTCTGCAACGGTCAAATTTTTTACAAAAAAATCAATAACTCAAAAAGTATGCATTTTTCGAAAAAAGTTTGCAGACAAAACTATATTAAAATTTTACGTAGATTTCAAAAATGGGTGTTCTATTCAAAATAACAAAGTTGCAGTCGACTTCCGGTAGAACCGAAAGTCGAAATAAGTATTTTGCCATATATATATACAGATAGTTTTAACTCGTCGTGGGACAGACACCCTGTATAGGCCACCAGTTTTTGTGATAGTTGTGTTATTTCCTCTCCAAAGTGCTTCCGTCTGAGTCCTTGTAAGTTCTCACAGAAGCAGAGTATGCGTGAGTAGGTGTTTCATCGTAGAGTTCACATTTTCTGCACATAGATTAACTAAGTTTACCCATCCTGTGCAGATGCTTCCTCAGGGTACAGTGTCCAGTCACCAGGTCGGTAACTGTCTTCAAATTTCTCTTACCTAGTTTCAACAGCCTGGACGAAAGTTTCTTGTCTAATGTATTCAGTAGACTCTTAGTATGGAGGTGTCCTTGCGTCAGCCTCCAATTGAATTGGGTGTTCCTCAACTAGCAAATTCCCGACTAGCTGGTCTGCCATTTCATTCCCTGCAATCTCCTCATATGTTTTTTTATTGTTTAGACGAAAGTGATGAGGATATTAATTTGGAAGAAAATAGTACACTTCCAAATGACATAGTAGTTTTACCCAGTACTGAAGTTAAGCATCATGACATTAAATCGGGAGAATTGGGTGGCTTGAAATCCCATCAAAATCATCACCATATCGGCGAAGAAGAACTCATTGGTAAGTCATAGTAATGTTTGACAATACTGACAGTAAGAAATTGTTTCTACTAGAAAAACAATATCCAAAATACCTTGTACATAACTAAACACCGTCAGACAGACAAGTTTTTTGTTGTATATTATCATGAAGTGTGGATAAATATTAGTCCAGTAAATGAAGGAGGAAAAAAAGGCAAAGTTAACATTAATGACGCCCTGTTTTCATCTTCCGGTTGGAAGTTGCATTTGGTACATCATTAAACATGAGACAAAGTTCTGCATGAAAACGCATGCGAGGGCGGAGAAAATGGCCCCAAAAGACCAGGAAAATAGGTATTCAGCCAATATCTCCTAAAATATGGCAGTTAAAAATTTTCGGTTCAGATAAAAATTGAAGTTCAGGTCATTTTCTACAAAAATGATCCTCATGATTTTTTTCGCAACATTAATATTTTCTGCAAAAAAATCGGGTTGAAATACCGGAAATTTTGAGACTTGTGAAATATGCAACTTTGGTACAAAATTTGAGCTGGGGGGTGTTGGAAATCCATTATTTTCAATGTTTTGGATTGTGGAAACCAATTGTAGATGGCGCCACCTCATTTTACAGATTGGGAAAATCCTCGGTGCCATAAATGAGAAACCCTGTAACCAGAAACTTTTGATGGATATTTATGTTTCCGAGGGTCTTGTTTTCCTCTCAGATGAGGCCTCAAGATATACTTATTAGGAAAACGGGCTATAAGATTAATTCTAGCGAGATGGACCTCACCAGTGGACCTGAATCTAGCAACAATCAGCTTTGCACATGTGGCAAAAAACTGAAGTTCATTAGGCTTTTGGTAAGGAAAACTGAAAATGCCTCAAGAGTGGAGAATATTTACCCATAATACTCAGCAACAATTTCTTGCAGATTCTCCGCAAATTTTTTTGCAACCAGACTGATCGAGTTTTTTGGAATAACGAGTTATAAACGTTCTCCATGTTTCATTTATTATAGAAAAATATAATTTTTTTTATTTATTTATTTATTTATCAACGGGAGAACCCAATATAATGATACAAGAATAATACATTATAGACTAAAATATTACATAGAAAATTTTTAACAAAAGTACAAGAGATTCGCGGGTTAATTGTCCGTGAATTGATGAAAAAGTATATAAAAATACATTGCAATTATGACATAAATCTGTTCGTCACCAGTCATCATCTGATTCTTGGTCAAGAACTTATTCTGGGTCTAGAGCTCCCTCTAGCTCTACCTCGTCAACAACTTCTTCTGAGTCTACAGTTTCCTCTAATTCTACCTCTTGGGATAACATATTATCGCTGTCTTTATAATTCCAACACTGGCGTGACTCACACGAACCACAAATAGATGAGTAGACGACACGAGCGCCACGTAGAGCACACGCGCGGCGAACGACGGAGGAACGAAAGTAATAAATTATAGCGTATACATTTAGATACACTGGTTTTTCCCCGGGGTATCAAAGGTATGACTTATATACATCGATGGAGGTGGGAATTCCCCCATTACACTAGTTAAGGTGTTAAAATGTTAGAAATAAAGAGCAGGGAGAAACAAAACCACCAAAAAAAAGTGAGTTTTTTCCTTGAGCCCGCGTTTTCTAATTTTATTGAAAAATGGACGACAAATGATGTATTATAGAGACCAATCGGATCATGTATAAATTTTTCATTGATGGTTGTTCACAAAATTTACCCGCGATCCAAAAACTGCACAAATTTGGGATTCAATAAACAACGATTAAATGAAGATTAAAAAAAATTAGGGTATACAAATATCAGGGATGACAAAGGACCTTATGAGGACCCATAATCAAGAAAATTTTGAGTAAATTAGTGCAATACAAAAAAAATAGGAACAAATGCCTGGCGAGGTCAAAATTGCCCGGGAGCAGAAAGTTTGACCCGTGTTCCGATATTGCCAAAAGAGTCAAGCGTGACTCAATTCACAGGGTATGATAGCAGCAGAATTCCTCTTTCACATGAATTTTGAATCATGAGAAAATATGCATTTTTCACAAAGTTATTGAATAATTTGTCCCCCCGCTGATGTGTAAATACACGGACTGTGCTCTCCGGCATACAGCACAGAAACTCATTATTCGAGGTGCGCTTGGTGCCGTTTTTCTCGAAACCGGTCAAATTTTTGAGAAAAGGATAAGGACCATTTTGTAGAAAATTAACTGAACTTTAATTTTTAACCGAACCAAAAATCTCTAACTGTCATATTTTAGGAGATATTGACTTAAAACCTATTTTTCTGGTCTTTTGGGGCCATTTTCTCCGCCCTCGCACGCGTTTTCATGCAGAACTTTGTCTCATGTTTAATGAGGTACCAAATGCAACTTCCAACCGGAAGATGAAAATAGGGCATAATTAATGTTAACTTTTTTCCTTTATTTACTGGAATATATGCATTTACATGATTTGAATAAAAATATCATATTATTGGTTCATATTTATAAATACTTTTTATTACACTACTCTTCACAATTAGTCTTCAAAATATTTACTTGATAAAATTGGTATTTTTGAAACGTATTTGTGTTAGAAATTAATAAGTCCCCAGAAAATTGAACCTTTTAAATTTATAAAAACAGAATAGAAAATTCCAGAAGCGTAACTAGGGAGGGGCAGGGCAATTGTTGTTTTAAATAAGATTTTCAATCTAGATAATTTTTCGGTAACTACATTGTCCCCTAGCTACGCCACTGCTGAAAATGGCAGTTATAAAATTTGGGTCAGATTTCATTAATCGATCGATAAAATGTTTTGGATAGAGCGTTGATTTTGTTGAGCAGTGCATTTATAAATTAGGACCTAGTAGTATAATTAATATTCAATATTTTTTTTTATAAAAGGTTCGTTTTGCGTCATACATTAAAATAATTTCAACTATCTCTGCTTTTTTACTATTCTCACGAATTATTTTGAAACAAAAAATCAATATTCAAAAGACATTGGTTGGAAAAAAAATGACGGCAGAAAAGCAGATTTAATGCCCCAGCCGCGGCATTAAATCTTGTGCTTTTATGCCTAGTAAAACAAGTAACTATTGAATGAAAATTTAAAATTGATAATTATTTCGATGTTGAAATATCATTGACAGAATGACAAGTTAAATTTTTCTCAATTTTACTGATATCATACTCACTTTAGAAAAATATAAGAATATTATTGACAACTCAATCAAACCACAATAATGTTTTTTATTTTTTATTTCGACGTTTCGGTAGCGTTCTAGCTACCGTTGTCAAGATTAACTAGTAACTAAATTAATAAAATTATTTTTGGTCCCTATCAGACACAACGAAAAAAATATGACAACTAGACAATCAATAATATTTTGAAGTTTAAGACTACAAAACTTTGTTGTCAAATTTTATTAAGGTCCATTCATAGTAGATCACACCTCTGGTAAAATGTGAAATAAAACATTTTATTTTATGACATTCTAACGATATGATAGTCTACTAGAATCCAGTGAAGTGCACGTTCCAGGAACGGTTTTTATTGGGATAGCGCTTTTTTAGCTTATTTTGGAAATGTTGTTAATAAAACGCGTTTGTTGTTACTTTTTTGTGTTATGATCATACCCGTATTTTACTGTTAGGTAAGCTGGTACTCTTTGATGGCCTCGGATTTGAAACAACCTGTAATGACCTGTATACATTTTATATTAGAATACCTATTTAAGTTGGCATTTGCAAACATGTTATTGTTAATTTTTATACCTACTAGTAGCTGTAGCTTACTACATTATTACTTTTTGATGTAACTTTCATTTTTCCATTCATTTTTGCAACCAGTTCTTTTTATAATTATGTTTAGATTCACCAATTAAATATCCTGACGATATTCCCCTTTTTATTTTAATTCCCAATAAGCGGAATAGGTTACAATAACAATTATTGCTAGATGTTTTTAAATCTCCCTGGTAAGTGAACGTTTATTCGTTTTAATCGCTAGCGGTTTGCATCAACCTCGTATAAGCACGAGCACGTGCACGGCTCCAGGAATTTGTCAAAATCGTCGGAGCGCTTGTGTAAGCTGGACATGAGTTCCGACGCAGAGTGACCCTTCTTGTCTTGTTAATGTTCGTTGATATGGCGTAACATAATTAAAAGTCGATACAAATAATGATAACCTCATTCTATGTTGATTAAAATGATTATTTTATGATTTCTAGGAATGAATGTGGTACATATGATAAAAGGACCTCATGGTAGTTTGGTGGTAGCACCGGTAGAAGCTAAATTACAGATAGATTCTGATTCTCTACAGCCCAATAGCGAAGGAGTGGTCATAGACTACGGACCTGCAGATAATAAACCACATAGTAAATTGGATGAACTATTCCAAAATTAAAATATATATATTAATTATGAAAAAAAATTAAGAAAAAATTGTTGAAAATTCCAAAAAAATATAATTTAATTTTTGAATATTTTTTTCATGTTAAATATTTAATATTATTTTCATTTTTTGTGTTGGTTTGTTTAAAATTTTTGAATTTTTATTCATATTTCATTGAGGCTATGTAAACAAAACGACACGAAGAATGTAAGAATCTAGTCTCAAAATTTTTAGAATGTTTTCTAAAATATTTAATAATATATTATGGCAAAATAAAACAAATTCATGTATTAATTCCACAACTTATTATTTAAATTTTGTGAAGAACCATCTGATTTTCCTTATAATTTATGTTAGAGACTCAGAAGCTGACGTTAAGAGGGCGTTAGAAGCACCTCCAAAGATAGTCGAGTTCAAATCTAACCTAAATTTTTGTCTACTTAAAAATTACAATTTGCCATTTTCCCAAATAAAAAGTGTCATACATAACAATACTATATATACGTAATAAATAGTCCTTAGAATGTACCTATATGTTATAAATACATTAATTTTTATTCATTTCATTTTTTTCACATACAGCTTTAATTACGGTAATATCCTGTAAACTCTCTTGAAGAGTGAAGCTTCAAATTCAACTAGAATTACTTAAAAATTGAAATTTAATTAAGGTTGTTACACACCATGCGGTAAATCTGCCGGATGTGAAACATCATTTTTATAGTAGGTATCAACAATCACAAACAAATTACTTCACTCTGTATATTTTTTTATATTGTTAATTTAAATAGATTTTATTAATTTTGTATTCTAGTTGAAACATTTTTAAAATCATCTTTTTATAATAACAATATCATAATTAATTTTTAACCGTTTTCTATATTCATAATTGGATTTATATGTATACGAGGGTTAATCAAAAAATTCCTCGTGTATTAAAAGTACGTAATTTTTTTTGTAATAAATGTAAATATTTCTAAATTATTTAGAATTGGCTGTGTGTCTACTTTAGTCAAACAAAAAAATTCATTTTTTACTATTTCAGTTAAGATATAGATATAATTCATCATTATATACATTCTTTAAGCAACTAATGAGAATCTAAATAATAAATTCAATTTTTAATTTGTTATTTGGATTTTAATTTGTGTTGTTTTGTCATTTTTTTTAAATATTTGTACCTATTTAAGTAAAATATAATATATTACTTTTGTGTAATGTGATTTTTTACCACTACCCTTGACTTTTTTTTCAACGAAATATGTTATGGCCCTTGTAATGTATTCGTTTAAATGGTATAGAACTTGGTGATTCACTGGAAGTCAGGAGCTAGCAGAAGAGCCATCTCTTATTGCTATAGATAATGCTCCATATCATAGTGTTCTTTTAGAAAAGCAACCTTCTACTAATTCGACAAAAAATGAGATTGTTACATGGTTGACAACAAACAACATTAAATTTGATACAAAACTTACAAAACCTGAATTGCTACCAATTGCAAAAACGAATGGAAAAGGAAACGTGTATAAAATTGATGAGTTACTACGAGAACATGGTCATGAAGTGCTGGCACTACCGCCATATCATTGTGAATTCAACGCTATTGAATTAATTTGGGTAAATTGCAAGTCATATTACAATAAATATATTAGTAAAGATGGGTATTCAGATAGGAAATTTCGTGATATAAAAACTCAAATCGTTCACTTAGTTCACCTAGTACAGGTGAAGCAATATCTCTGGAATTGGGGAGTAAAAAACATAACCATATGTCAGACTTCTTATCACTAAAAGATAATTAAACCATACTCCAATTCATAATCCTATAATTAATTCCAATATACCTCTATATATATATATACGTCTAATATATCCCATATTGTAATGACATATGGTCAGGTAGATAAACAAAGCGCTATCAGGAAAAATGCATCAAGTGGTAAATCAGAAGACAAACAATACAGATAATCTCCCTCCAGACAGCGGCGGCCAAAGTACGGGGTCTAAATACACAATAATAGAGAAACAGTTTCAACTACCATAGAATAGTATGCAATGAGCATTTAGCCTAAGGCTTTGACCGATATTGATGTTCACTCACGCCATCTAAGCTTTTATCTGCAAACTAAAAGAATGTCTATAATCGTAGCTGAAACATGAAGATAGATGCACCAAGAAATATTTTAAAATACAAAAACTATTCCATTAAAATAGAGATCCCGGGGTGAACAGGACACTGCGAAGAAGAATCCCAGCACTTTCAAATAGTGGATGACCTGGGATCCAATGGAGGTCAGTTCTAAAGGAGGACCATTCAGGATAAAGTCTGTTCTAATGCAAAATGTTACAACAAAGAACAAGGGTGACTATCTGTATCTGTAGAGTAGGGAGGGTGAGTGTAGACTCACAGCACTTATGCCACATGTGACCCATTGTACATCCTCCCGAGGAGTTGTCCTCCTGGGTCATCGTCCATCCTGTCCTTACCAGGAAGGTGGACAGGTCACTAGGAGACATATCCTTTATATCCGCAGGTGTAGGCCAAGACTCACCGAACACACACTCTCTTATTGACGATAACTCCAGACACTCGCATAAGACATGCCTGACAGTTTCATCTTCCTGGATAGAGGTGTGTCCACTGGCCCCATAGTATGGAGGTGTTTCCTTAGTTGACAGTGGCCAGTCAGAAATCCTTCTGTTAAACGTATCATCGCCAAATATTTCTTCGACACCAGCTTCCCAGGGTCTCCCAGGGTGATTATGGCAAGACTGCATCCTTTGATTTCATCCCATCTCTCAAGGGATTAAGCATGGGTGTAACGTTTGGCTAGTTCCGCAAGTCGGAGTCGTTAGGCCGTAGGTGTCACTGGGTCCTTAAATTTTTAGTCCAGCTGCTTCCCTGGCTGAAGAATCGGCAATGCGATTTCCTTTACTCCTGTCGTGTCCTTTAACCCACCTCAGGATATTGTTATCTGCCGAGGCGTTAGCTAAATCTTGGTGGCACTCTAGTACTAGTCCCGATATAACACGTTGTCTGTTCAAGGCTAATAGGGCTTGTCTACTATCAGTGCAAATTGTTGTGTTTTTGCCAGATATTCCTTTTTTGGTTAGTTCTTTTGTGGCAATTTAGATACCAGCCAGTTCTGTTTGAACCACGCTGGTTTTGTTTCCCATTCCCCACTTAATCTTTATGCTTATTGCTCTGGAGTAAATCCCTCCAAGGGTGACTAAATATACCACTAGAGAAATACATCCTTGGTGCCCCTTTAGAAAGAGAGAGGAGTGGTGAAACGACGTTCACGAGAAAAAGTGGACCTGGAGGAATAACAGAGGATGTTAAGTCCAAGGAAGAATTATTGTATGTATAATAGGGTGCATTCAGTAAGACCGCAAAAGGGTTCATGTTTCTTACTTATCATATATCTTTTATGAAGGATGGTTCATTTCTTATGTTTTTTCCCTAAATTATTGACTGTTGAAGTAGAACTTTACGAAAAAAGACAAATATTTTCTCTCCCTCAGTCAATATTTCGGTACAATGTATTATATACACTTTTCTTTGGAATATAAAAAATGGCAAAAATATATTAAAAACAATCTTCATGTGATTTGTTAATTCTTAATAAAGTAAAATATACATTAAATTATCAACCCCCCTATCTACGCCTATGCTCTTACGTTTACCGAAATGAGATAATCCCTGGAAAATTATATATAGAACTCCGGAAAAAGTTATAACTGAGAAGTGTATAAAAATGCGTAGTGAATAAATTTAATATGGAAGGGAAAATGGTGAAAAAAGATCAAAAAAGAGTGTACAAAATAAAATTGAGAAGATCAAAGGCAAATGCGAGAGAAAGGAACAGAATGCATGGACTAAACGCCGCATTGGATAGACTTAGAAGGTAAACCAATTGAAAAAAAAATTATTTCACTACTAGTGTTAGAAATAGTATATAACATAACGTGTGCGGAAAGTGACATTTTTCACGCGAGTGGGACAATTTGTAGCACGAGGCATGAGACGAGTGCGACAATCACACGAGTGTCAAAAATCACTTTCGCTCGAGTAATGTACAGTATTTTTCCTACGATCCCGTGATAATTTCACCAAATAATGCGTAATCAACATCTGACACAAAATTTTACAATTAAAGTCAACATAAACGACTTCAAAATTAACAATAACTATCAATAGTGACAAAAATTCAAGTAGTTTGACTATATAATATAGGTAGGTTATTACAATGATTAATTGGTTGGATAATTATAGAAATTAAATATGAAATTATTATTGATCATCATATTGAATAGATGAGGCTTTTACTTGATGTAGATCCATAGTAGAAGAGTTACTCCAAACGTTTCAAACTCCAACGTTTGAAAAAGCTACTGTGTTAGCGAAACGCGTCACTTTATGTTTAATTACAATGTAGATTTTACAAAATAAAATTGTTTGATTTCATAATTGATCTTCATACTTCATACTTACTTATCATGAATACCTTTCAAGATGATTACATTTTCCTACTATCGTAACAGTTGATTTGGATTAGTTGGTACAACATCGGACTTCTGAAGAAGAGTACGTGGGATCAATTCTCGACCGCACCCTAAATTTTTGACAATGACAAAAATTTCACTCTTCCAATAGATCGCTTCAAATTTAGATATTACATTGATAAATCTAATTAAAAATTATATATTTGACAGCTTGTCAGTGGTCAATTTTTAATAAAAATTCATTTGACAGCTTTTTCATCCGTACACGTACGGATAAGTTTTTTTTTCCGTACGCGTATGAATAAAGGCCACTTTCCATAGAAGTAGACAGTGCGATAAATGTCACTTTCCTATGTGATCACTTACAAATGTTTCTTCTTGCTCTGCAAACCAGACCTCCACAGCTCTTATTACCTCCTCGTTGGGAGAAAATTTACGACCTTTTAAACTTTTTTTTCAGTCGAGGAAAGAGATGATAGTCGGACGGAGCCAATTCTGGTGAATAAGGGGGGTGTTCTAGTAATTCAAACCCTTAAAAACAACGTCTTTTCTCTTTAATTTTTTCCCATAGAGTAGTCAGTATTGTCGAATAGTAATCTCCGGTTGTTGTTCTACCTTTATACAAAAAATCAATCATAATTAAGAACTTTTCCAGCACATTTTTGGACACGAAACTTCTTAGGTCTTGGAGAGGACGAAGGACATTGATCACCAAGGGTATTGAGGATATCTTCGTAAATCTTGCGTAACTCTGGTTCACTTTTTTGACGTCCAACTTCACACTGACACTTCTCCAATGAGTTATTGTTCGTTGCTATGGTAACGCAATATTTTGTTTATGCATGGAACTGGTGTAGGCTAACTAGATATCAATACATCCTCGTATATTTTTAGGAGCAGTATCTGTATTTCTCACAATTGTAAACTGGTCGACTCAAAATAGAGTAGATGTATAATTTTGGTTTATTTTCAGCCATGTACCAATCTATTTGACACATTCAGACAGCAATTCAGTGCCTCAAAAGCTTTCAAAAATAGAAACCCTTCGACTGGCAAGAAATTATATACTAGCACTTACTCAAACCTTACAAGAGGAAAGACCAATGGAAATGTCACGATTTATCAATATTTTAAGCTCGGAGCTAAGCCAAACTACATCCAATTTATTAACCAGTAGTTTTTTAAGCAGAAATGGATATAGGTTGCCTTATTTTTACCAAAACGATTTAGAAAACAGCAGGTATTTTTTTATAATAATCTTTAAGTAGTATGTATTATGTGTGTATACAGGGTAGTCCAAGTAATTGTATATAGAAGTGCAGTACCATCTTCACTTCAAAATATTGCGATTGAATTGTACTGTACTTCTATGTACAACTAATCAAGGATCACCCTGTATAGGGCGATGTTCACTGAGATCTGACATATCTATGGTGCCCTTTACTTTTACTTAGTTCCTGAAGAAGTTTGTGATGTCTTTTGGCATTACATAAAAAGAAAACCAAGAATTAAATTCGTTGAAATTGTTTATTATTAAATAATTCAATCTATTTTTAAAAACAACGCAATTATTTATTATTTTATAGTTGTCGAATAGTAAATAGATACGTAAGGACATGAACGTGACAGTAAGGGGTCACGTAAAAGGATAGTTAACCTAGGAGAGATGTATATATGCTGATGAAGTATACAAGTGGGCATTCATATCAATAGGTTCACATTAATAGATCAATAGTTAATTGTCAATCATCTATATTATATTTTATTTATATTAGTAACATTATATGACAGGTACATATAGTACAGCCCTCGTGTGTAATTAGTTAAGTTGTATAATAAACATCATCTCAGTGAATTACGTAGTTTTCATACGACTATTTGAGCTGCTCCCAAAGGTCCCAAAATCCAGCACGTAGCGATCCTGCTATACAACACAAATTCTCAGAGACCAGTAGCTCCTTTAGACCTATTTCCTGTAGGAATTTTAGGATATCTGCAGGCTTTAACTCGGGTAACTTTCCCTTTTCTATCCAGTAGTCTCCTTGGTGCCCAAGGATTCTGAATTGCTGTGCAATTCGCAAGTATGTGGATAAAAGTTTATTCTTCCATTCTTCTTTTTCCACTATTTTGAGCTTTTTTAGGTCCCCATTCATGGATACCGTTAGGAACCATGTTAAAGCTCTTAGTGCAGTTTTACTTTGACTTATGCATTCATTTGATCTCAACAGGCAGTAGTTTCCCAGAGGAATCATTGATTGTCTAAGTATTAATTCATTTTCAGTATTAATATATTACATTGGAGCTGATACCTCAAAAGGGTGTTTCAGTCCACCTCATGGCTAGTTCATCTGCTATTTCATTTCCTTTTCATCCAGTGTGTTCTGGAATCCACAGTACGGTTCATTCACGACATTTTGAACTGAACACAAGAGCTCAGTGCTTTAATGGCTGTCTTTAAGTGGTAAGACATTAATTGTTTTTGATTTTTTAGGTTCAATACATCTGAATGTTCCAAATACAACAGTTCGCAAGCAGTTTTTGATGAGAGCCATGGTCATTTCTGGGAAAATTATGGTGTTGGTTACAAACACGATACAAATCATAGCTTCAAATATTGGAATATTTGTAACAATAACGTTACAATACAAAATGAAAATGATTATAATCGTTTGTACGCAAATAATAAAAATTTTTATTTCACTCAATGAATATTGATATATATTTTTTTAAATTTCCTTTCCTTTCCTTTTTGTCACCCATTAGTAACAGTAGAATCACGGTAGAAAATTAACGAATATCATAAGATATTCCCTGTCCTGTTATCCTACCGGTGGTGGGATCATGAGGAATGATTCGGAAAAACTTATCATAATATGTTACATAACTTCCCCAGTACCGCACCGCAGCGCACCTTTGAAGTTACCGCCTCGCGACGGATACCGACGCACCGCCACAGACGTCTTGTGCTACCACGGACGAGACCATTCCCACGGTGTGTCGTGCGAGCTGGTCCGCGACAACGCGCACCGTGGGAACCCAGCTTAACAGTGAGAGCTCCTACGAGAGTACACACTTTATAAAGTGCTCATGCGAGCTCTCTCGAAATTGCAAATTATTATATAGCCCGCATGCGCACTTTATAAGTGTGTACTTTCGTAGGAGCTCTCACTGTTTGTGAATAGACCCCCTGGAATGAAAAATTG
Organism: Galerucella calmariensis; assembly: GCA_910591675.1. Classification (NCBI taxonomy): domain Eukaryota; kingdom Metazoa; phylum Arthropoda; class Insecta; order Coleoptera; family Chrysomelidae; genus Galerucella; species Galerucella calmariensis. Next base: position 21,594 of record CAJUYG010001322.1, read on the forward strand.
AGATGTGAACCCATCCACTGCGATCGCTGAAATTCTTCTTCTCTTAGTCTGTTTTTCGGCCTCAGCTGCCTTGCCTACTTCGACAACTCAATTGCAACTAGCGCTTCAGGTGGATGGGTTTCAGAACTATTTCATAGCGTTTTTTAATGGAAGTTTTTTTATTTGAATGACTAATGCCCCATTTTAACTAACCATTTTCTGGAGTCAGGTAATACCTAAAACGAATTTAGGAATTCCTAAATGCAATTTACATTTCGCCACGCGCAAAGTAATACCTGAGAGTGATAATATTACGTATTTTCCATCACTTTTTGATCAATCCTGGAAGGATTGTAGGAACAGCTTTGCGAGTGAGGCCCCTTTTTGCCCCAATAACCATATATTGTGGTTCAAAATGTCTGTTGCATTCCTTTAGTTTTGGATTGCGAATAAAGGCAACCCATTCATTCAACAACAAAGGGTCATGTTTGGAAAACCTATATCATTTTGATGTTATGTCAGTACACCCAGGAACGCAACACTTCACACCAACCATTATAAAGTTATTATAATATTATGAATTATTATCACACTTGATAACACTTATAGTACCTAATTAAAACACAAATAACAGCAGCAAATGGCAAAAGGAAACAATCTATAAAAGACAATGGTGACAACAACTATATGACAGCTATGATGAATTTTAAAATCTTTTCTTCTTTTCGTGCTAAAGGCCTTAGCTGCCAGGCCTGTTTCGACAACTCAATAGCAGCTAGCGCTTCAGGTGGATGGGTTTGAAACCTCATTTTTGTATTCAAGGTCATCCTATAAACTTTCACTTCTACAGGTTAGACTGTTTTGTGGCCTTAATTATCTCAGTGACATAAGATGACAGTACTTGAAATTTTTGTTAATATTTTTTTGTATTAAACATATTCGCGAAAACTGTTATCCTTTAAAATTTCGTTGGTGGTTGGAAAAAATTGAGTGGCTAAAATTTTAGTTCGATGGCGATGTTACCTGCAAAATGTAAGAAAATTCCAGGTACATTTTTAATTCGTTATTATAATGAACTGTATAAACTTCATCTTTACATTTTTTTAGGTTCTAAATTCTGCATTCCTAAACGGGCTATAATAAGGCCAGCATCATGTGTAAGTACCTAATAGGGGTCCGGTAAGGTTCGCGACCCTCGGAATTTTGCAACGATTTTTTTTAATAGAAAGCCCTATTGCTATAGAACGTTTTAATAAATAAAAATTCTTGGATGATTCACTTTTGAAAGAGAAAATCGCAATTGAAAGTAACAAAAATCCGCCATTTTTTTTAAATATTTGACAATTTTTGACAATTCTGTCTTGATATCAGATGGTCACAAATCTTAGAAAGAGCGGAGAATGGGCAATGTTGCCAGCTTTCCTTTCCGTAGCTCGTTACGGCTTAGAAATAGCACCAAGATTTTAGAAGTATCTTTTCACATATAACACCGATGTACTTACTATCTTTATGATCGGGTCGCGAAGTTTACCAGAACCAGTTTAAAATCTATCTATTTCTAATAAGCGCGCCAACGGTTTGAAGCTTTATACATATCATTTAGACATTTTTTGACAGGCGCCATCTATATTTTCATATATGATACAGGAAAAGTAGTTGATCTTCAAAAAAAAATTTTTCCGATGTTAAATTTTCCAAAAATGGAAAATTTTTTCGAAAATCATATTTTTGGCTGGTAATTATAAATAAAATATTAATATCGAGGTCAAAACATAGAGGGCGAACTTCTAAAAATTTACGTTTTTTCAGATTTGCAAAATTCAAA
>CAJUYG010001322.1:29162-66573 GCA_910591675.1 Galerucella calmariensis
TAATGACTTTTTTCTCATTATAATGACTTTTTTCTCATTATAATGACAACGATTTTTTTTCATTATAATGACATATATTTGAGCTTATATTTTCTTAGGTGATGTTTTGGGATTATCATTTTTTTTCTATTTAAATCATTTATATCAATTAAATTTATTAGAATTTCTATCAAATAAAAAAATGGTTATATTACATATTACTTTCTATTGGGTCTTAGTTATAAAGAAATTACGGCTTTCTTGAATTTATATCACAAACAGAGTATAATGTTATCAACAGTGAAGAGAATATTACTCCCTTGCCCTTGTTAAATTTAACCTAGAAAATATAAATGTCATTATAATGAGAAAAAAGTCGTTATAATGAGAAAAAAGTCATTTTAATGAGAAAAAAGTCATTATAATGAGAAAAAATTCATTATAATGAGAAAAAAGTCATTATAATGAGATAAAAGTCATTATATAATGACTTTTCAAAAAAAGAAAAGTGTGCGTGACCCCAGGGTGCTTTCGTAGAAAACTATTTCCAAATTTATATTTTCTTGAAAGATGAAGTTTTAGTTTATGAGTATTTGTAAACTGTTTTTGGAAAATTAATCGATATTGACACGTACAACACCTTTGAATACTCTAAGTATAAGTTTTGTATGTAAATATTTTTAAATATATTATAGATGTATATCAATATGGAAATATAAATTTAAGTTCCTGTACCATAATAATACTGGGGATCAAATAATAAATGATTTGAAGTAGTATGCTACTTATTTTCCTAACGTCATACTTTTTTTAAGCACTATCTAGGTGGCCATGCACTATTACGCAACCAGTAAAATTATATCATCACAGCGATCGAGACTAAAAACGGAACACAACTCTAGTTTGTTATGCCCATTGAACTCTATATACGTCGTATAGAGTTCAATGGTTATGCCATTTGTCATGTCAATGTCATGTGTATAATGACAAATGACGTCTGATGACATTTGTCAATTGTAATATAATTTATCCATTTTTAATTATCGAAAAGGTGAAAGTAATACACGAAAAAATTAACAGATTTTCCCTATCAATATTTTTATATAAAACACTTATATAATGGATATCACGTAAGTCATTTTGATAACATTGCTTCGAAATATCTGACCACATATATTTTTTTAAGGTCTAAAGAAAAATATGACACCTCATCTGATGGATCTTCCACAAAGAAGAAACACAAGAAAGAACATAAACACAAACATAAGAAGCACACCTCTGAAAAAACAGAAAAAGATAAAAATAAAAAACACAAGAAGCACAAAAAACATCATAAACATAGAGACTTGGAATCTCCAGATGACGCTAACGGAAGATACACTCCTGTTGAAGAGAGAAACGGCCTCGTTTCCAATGGTGGGACCAATACAGATATACCTACAACGGACCCCAATCTTGTTATTGATGCAATAACTACAGGTTTGTTAATTGCTTTAAATAGGTCTTGAAACTTCTAATAGTATTTCCTCAAGTAGGTCTAGTTTCTGAAAGATTGTCAGAAATAGTTTCATCGGAAAGTGAAGATGTCCCAGAAGCAGATTGTGATAGTGTGGACATCGACATGAATGTTATTGAAGCAGATATGGATTTAGAAGAATTGATGAAACAAAAAGAACTATTACAAGCGCAATTAGCAAAAGCTGAAAGCTTAAATATACCAACTGAAAATATTGTAGTGGAAAAAATAGCTGATGAAATAATTTTATTAGATGACTCAGATGACCAAGAACCAGTAACTATTGCTCCAAAAAGAAAAAGATCCAGAAGTCGTGAAAGGAAAATTGATATTCGTAATAAAGATGATTTAAAGAAAAAAAACAGCCATGGTAGAGATAGTTATTCTCAAAGAGAACAAGAGAGAAGAGATAGGTATGTTAATTTTGTTTACTGTGTGGGTTTTCATACAAATAAGTTCTATTTTTAGGCACAACCGTGAGTCAGATCGTTCCCATAGGAACCGATATGACAGGGATCAATCACGTGATAGATCCAGGACCCATTATCATGAATTATCTCATAGATCAAGAGATAGATCGAGAGAAACAAGATCTAGAGACTCCCGTAATTATAGAGATAGATATAGGACAGATAATGATAGAGATAAGAGAAGTAAAGACTCAACAAAATCGAGAAATGTCAAACAAGACCAATTCAAAGATTCATTGAGTGAAGGGCAAAAGCGACAAGTAAGTAGTGATAGTAGTGATGTGGAAGTGGATATTGATTTAAATGAGGAAGATGAGGAAACTATTATTGAAAGGAGAAGGAAGCAGAGAGAGGAGTTAATGAAGGTAAAAACTCCAAATTATTAATGTTACCATGTATTTAATATGGTTAATATTTTAGAGGCTAGGTGCTAATAACTCAAATAATACTAGTGGTATACGATCAAGTATCTCAGCATCGGAATCACCTGAAGTTCAAATTGTTGAAGATTGTCCTAATATTACTCCTGAACCTCCAAAAGCACAAGTACAGGATAAGTCAAAAGAAAATACCAAAATGGAAATAAAACCAAATGAGCAGGAAGAAGAGGCACTTACCCCACCACTTTTACCTAATATGAAAATGGTTCAGATTTCTTCTAACGATAAAAAGAATGAAAAGAAAAGGTCTGACTGGGATATGTTTGCTGAGCAAGATATGTACAAAGTTAATACTGTAAGTTTTTTTTAATTTTTGCCACTACCAGTACGTATTATAGATTTTTTTCCTTTCTATGATACTTGTGAATCTTCTGTAATTCATTCTTGATTGGAGTAAAAATTTAATAGACAGCCCAAGTGCTTACATTACAACTGTGGGCGGAGCCTGGACTGGTTCCAAACAAACACTCTATGTAAAAGTCCCTTTATAACGTTTGGAAACACTAAATAAAAAATTCTTTATGGGACTTTTACATAGAAAGAGAGTTTGTTTGGAACCGTAATATGACCTGTAATATGAAGATATGAAAATGTTTTTAGTCATCTCCAAATACCATTACTACTAAAGGCTCAGGTGCTGAAAACCCAGCTCTTACTGACAATTGGGACGATGCCGAAGGATACTACAGAGTAAGAATTAGTGAAATTCTTGATTCTCGTTATATGGTATATGGGTATACTGGTCAGGGTGTTTTCAGTAATGTTATTAGAGCCAGAGACCAAGCGAGAGGAGGTCAAGATGTAGCTGTTAAGATTATAAGAAATAATGAAATTATGTAAGTTTTATTTTATTGATAGTTTATTCCTAATTGCTAACATGGAAATTATTCAATTTCAGGCACAAAACTGGATTAAAAGAATTAGAAATACTGAAAAAACTGAATGATGCAGATCCAGATGATAAATTGCACTGTCTTAGGTTAATAAGACATTTCTTTCACAAACAGCATCTCTGTATGGTGTTTGAACCACTTGCCATGAATCTTAGAGAAGTTTTAAAAAAGTACGGTAAAGATGTAGGTCTACATGTAAAAGCGGTTAGAAGCTATACTCAACAATTGTTACTGGCATTGAAGTTATTGAAGAAAACTGGAATTTTACATGCTGGTTAGTATTTATTTAAAATTCTTATCTATTATACAGTGTGATTTAATTATTTTTTTGTAGATATAAAACCTGATAATATCTTGGTCAACGAAAGTAAACACCTTTTAAAACTTTGTGATTTCGGATCAGCTTCGAAAATAAATGAAAATGAAATAACCCCTTATTTGGTATCGAGATTTTACAGATCCCCGGAAATTATTCTCGGCATGACCTACGATTACGGTATCGACATGTGGTCTGCCGCTTGTACCATTTACGAATTGTATACTGGACGTATAATGTTTTCCGGCAAGTCGAATAATCAAATGTTGAAATTTTTTATGGACGTCAAAGGCAAGTTTCCCAACAAGGTTATAAGAAAAGGAGCCTTCAAAGATCAACATTTCGATTCAAATTATAATTTTTTGTATCACGAAATTGATAAGGTTACTGAGAGGGTGAGTTTTAAATTTTTTTTAATAAATTATTGTGGAAACTTTTACAACCCTTATTTTTATTCTGATTTTTTTTCAAATTTCATGTTATTAAAAAATATTACCATAAATAAAGTGTATTGTGCAAATTGATGTTAACATTGGGAATTTATTTGTTATTTCAATTACTGTAACAATTTTGACAGGTGTCATTTGACATATCCCATAACCTATCGTTCTGCATTAAGTTATTGCTTATGTCACTGGTTTTGCCAGTGAGTGTGACTACATGGAAAGATAATTCTGTTAACCAGAATAAAGGGCACATGTATATTAAGTATAATTCAACGTTAATTTATATACAGGGTGAGTCATCTTGGGAGAGGAGTAACAAGATTTAATAAAATAGATAACAAAAAAAGGCATATTAATGTTTTTCTCCATATGATCACTCAGTTATACTCTCATAAATCTTGATTGGAGTTCACAAAAACCTTATACAGGGCGAATTTTTTTATGAACCAAAGACAAATCCAAAAGAAATTTCAGTCATTTTGTCCTGTGTATTAGTAAACAATTGGTGTAGATACTATTTAATGATCATTTGATATTCCCCTTTAAGAGCATCAAGACGAAGTAGGAATATGTACAGTTCCTGATGACTCATCCTATACTATCTAAAGCCGCGTCCACATTATGTCGAATGGTGTCGATCGGCAATGCCCTCTTTGTAAAACTGCGTCCACATTATGGATCGACAATGTCGGGCGACCATCCACACTGGATCGACATTGTGGATCGACATCATTCGACATAATGTGGATGCGGCTTAAGAATAATTATACACTATCCACCCCACAGGTGTATCAATGTTTTTTCTTCATACAATCACTCAGTTATACTTTCATAAATCTTAATTGGAGTTTCCAAAATGCTTAATCACCCTTATACAGGGTGGATTTTTTTCATGAACCAAACGTACTCATTTCCAAAGACAAATCCAAAAGAAATTTCAGTCAGCATTCACATTTCGTCCTGTGTATTAGTAAACAATCGGTGTAGATACTGTTTAATGATCATTTGATAATACCCTAAAGAGCATCAAGACGTGGTAGGAATATGTATCTACAGTTCCTGATGACTCATCCTATATTATCTAAGAATAAATATACACTATCCACCGCACATAGTTCTGAATGTGTTACCCTCAGGAAAGACATGTCAAAAATCATATAAAGAGGGAGGAATAAATCTAATGATGTGAGATCAGGCGATTACACTGGCCATTTTATCGATCCTCGCCTTCCTATCAACCGATCGAGATACTGGAACTTGTCACAGGGTTCGTGGTCATTTTACAAAATAAAATTCCCTGACTTTTCCAGGTTTTCCCTGACCCACAATTTTTTATCCAGGTCACTTTTAGGTATCCACAAAAAAAGTAAGTCTGTGGCAAATGAAATTCTTCCCAAGCTTCTCCCCACACACTCACACTGAAAAAGTTATAAGACAAGCTAGTATTTAATTCGTTTTCAGTTTTTCTCTTTTTAATTTCCAAATTCTAGATTTTACTCTCAGCTTCCCTTTTTCTCTTTTTAACCAGGCTATTTTTAATTGAATTTTCATTTGTTCTGTGAGTCATTTTTTATTGTAGTCGCAGTTTTTAGTTCCTACTAAAAAATGTTCATCAGATGCAAGTTTTTTCAATTGACAAAAACTTTTTTTTGCTTGCCTACTCATTATTATGTTTATCATAAAAGTATTGAATTAATTTATTTGCATTTTGTGCAGAATCCATAAATATTCTTGGGTCAAAACAGGTAATATACTTTGTCAAATTATATTTTATGCATGATCTTCCAGCAATTTTTTTTACTGCTGCTACAAGAAATTTTTGACATTCTTTAAAAAATCTTACTAGTTCTACTTCAGAAACCTTTAGTATCATGTCCGAGTGAGCTATCTCTTTTTATTTCATATGTAAAAAAAAATGATAAAAGAATGGTTAAAGTTTATGGGGAACAATCAATAATTTTATCTAAACTTTTAGGGGAAAGATCAATAATTATTTTCCAGGAAGGGGAAAAATTTCCCTGACATTTTTGGTTATTTCTGTTGAAAATGATGTTTTTCCTGATCTTTAAATTCCCTCACTTTTCCAGGTCGCTATGAACCCTGCTTCAGAATTATGTGGGGTTAATAGTTTTTATTGAAATGCTCTTCTATATTATGACAACATACAGTGTGTCTACTTAAGTTGGAACCATATGGTAAACTTTTTTATTAGTGTTTTTATGGAAAAGGGGTATTCCTGATAAAAAGTTCTGCATGATCCAAAAGTTGTAATGCAACCATCATAATAAATGGCTGCATATTTGAATATAATATAACAAAACAACTTTACTCCACAACATTTTTCTGAATTGTTAAAAATAAAGATACTTTACTCTTGCACAAAATTCAAATTTTTTGACAAACCTCGTATACTGCTTGAAAAAATTGATATCTGATGGTTGCATTTCAATTTTTGGACCATGCAGAATTTTCTATTAAGAATATCTTTTTTTCATGAAACCACTAATAAAAAATATCTTCTGTATGTTCCTTGTGGTATATTATTCATTCTTTTTTTAATTTCTTGGGAAATTAAACCACAATATTTTTAAATTCTTTATTTCAACGTTTCGGTAGCGTTCCAGCTACCATTGTCAAGAAAAAATAAGTAGAAATTAATTTTTATCCCTAACTGACACAACAGAAAAAATACATATACACACACACACACACACACACACACCTACACACACACACACACACACACACATACGGAAAAAAATCAGCAACTTCCTGAGGCAAAAATTGCGGAAACGCGATGGAGTCAAAGTTGGGAGAAGATTTTTTCTGTTGTGTCTGTTAGGGATAAAAATTAATTTCTACTTATTTTTTCTTGACAACGGTAGCTGGAACGCTACCGAAACGTTGAAATAAAGAATTTAAAAATATTGTGGTTTAATTTCTCAAGAAATTAAAAAAAGAATCACTAATAAAAAAGTTTTCCATATGGTTCCAACTTAAGTAGACACACACTGTATATGCAAAAATCTGGTTTTTAACGTTTGCATGAAACAAAGTGTGGCTGTTGGTGAATAATATTTATTTTTTTCTCTCTAGGAAAAAGTCGTAGTTATGTCTGTGGTAAAGGTAACGCGAGACTTGCAATCTGAATTGATAGGAGGACAGAGTTTACCGACAGACCAACTACGAAAAGTTACCCAACTCAAAGACCTTCTGGAAAAGGGCTTGGCGATCGATCCGGCCAAAAGAATCAGTCTTAATAATGCCTTAACGCACCCTTTCATACAAGATAAAATCTAGATGTGGTTTAGAGAGGTAAACAAAAAAAAAATGAGGAAATCCAAAAATATTTTTTTCTACAACATGCTTTTTACACACTGTTAAGACGTTGTCTGTACATAATAATAGTTAAGAGAATGTAAATGTTCATCTAAATAAATCTTTAACTGATTTTATCATTTTCTCGTGTAAATTGAAATTTGAACTGCAATTCCCGAAGATTCGTTGTGAAAATTTTTGGGACGAATAACAAAATTATTGTTTTTAAGCAAAAATTTTGAGCGCGCTGGGCGCTTTTTTGGGTTCCCGTCACCGACATGCTAATGTGACTCTTGGACTCTTTTTGGATAAGTAAAGGTTAAACTTTTACAAGGGCTTAATTTATTTGCAAAATTTTCCTGTTTCCATAGGCGCGCGATAATATTTTAAAAGGGAATTAATTTATTTTTATCTCTGTCTATTTATTTTTTTACTATTGGAATGTTTCAGTATTTGTCCCAAAGATTTTCGCAAATTAAATGTCATATTTTATGACATTTATCGTCAAAAAGCTGTTACCAGTACATTATTGTTTTGTTACAGAATATCATAAATGGAATTACGAGAGAATCATGGCTACGACCAGACGGTTTAAAAATTCAAAGGTATTTTTAGTGGGAAAACGATATACGATAATAGTAATTTTTTTTATTAAAAAGTTGAATACATTTTTGGAAACGAATTTTCTCCAAAAAATATTTTCGGTTCTGAAATATAACCAACAATTATTACCAGGGATGTAACAAAAGTTTATAAACAACAATAGTTTCTTTTAAAAATGTATTCAAAATTCAAAATAGTTCTCATTTTATATAAATTTCATTTACTATTCTTACCAGCCATGTTTTCTTTCCAGCGAAAAAGCTAAGGCATGCAAAGAAAGAATATTGATTGTGGCATGATTAATAATAATTAACAACGTTGACAAACAAGCTTAGGACTTGCCTATATAGAAAAAGGATAAGTATTTTGATAGTCGAAAGTCTTTATTCTAATATTGTTATTTTTCTTTTAGTTTCGAGCCTAACATATATATTATTTTTAAGTGCGGAAGGTAAGTTGAAACGATAGCATCGCAAGGTTCATACATTACTTGTTTTTTTTTATCTTCTTTCTCTCGTACCTATATAGTGATATATACGAGGGTTTGACGGAAAACTGAGTTTACTTAATCTCCTTTTAACTCTACACACTTAGTCCAGCGAGTTTCCAATTTTTGCCTTAATATACAGATCGCGAAAAGTCTATTCGAGCCATACGACGGCAAGGAAAATATGAGCAAAACTACTTGGAAGGGAGAGAAGAATAATTGTTCGCTGATATGAAAGCAGCGTTGCCAGTTTACAATGTTTGGTACTTCTAAGGAATAATTATCTTATTTTGCATTTAACTTTTAATACGGGATAACGCCGTAGTATTTATTGGGAGAAATTCGAGATTGGTAATATTATTGACTTTTGAAAAATAAATGAGATCAGAACAGATAAGAATAAAATAATATAGTTCAAAAAAATGAATGGACAAATTACAATCTGTGGTGGGATCACGACAAGTAGAATTTTATTCTAGTGACGTCACCCAAAAGCTGGCGAAACTCTTGAAATTTGGTATCACGTCACATCTCTTGCGATTATAGAAATCTAGGTTCGGCAATCTTCCGAATAATAGTATCAATTTAGAAAACTTTTTTGTTATTTGACACATATTTGAAATTTTCTGAACTGCTTTAGCTTTGGTTTTGCTTTTCCAGTCTATTATGTTTTTTTTTTCCATTCTTCTTAGTAGAATGAAGTCAATTCTACGCTTTAGATCTCATGTCATGATACCAATTTATCGCATGCAAACGATGTGAAACGGTTGCTATAGTCTGTTTCTTATTGTCTGACAGCACGCGAAAAGGTCACAGATGCTAGTCAGGTAGTAAACCATAAGCGTCACCGTTCATATAAGGAATTTATTTACTATTTAATTTTATACCCGATCTGATATATAAAGGTAATATGAATCTAAATTCGGTTAGTTAAAACAACTTGATAATTTCCAAGAAACATTACAATAGGGTCCTACTAGGGATTGTCCTAATGACTACTTAGAAATTTTGCAGGTATATACGGTGAAATTTGGTCTCGCCCAAATTTGTATAATTTGTTTTGCTCAGAGTCGCTTACGTTCCATAAGTGATAACTGTGTTGTGAAAAATGTCTTCAAGTTTCACCCCAGTAAAGTGTAAGAGCGTGCTTAACTTACAAACGAAGACTGTAGTGTTAAATGTACATGATGCTGTTGTACATCAAATGCCGGCTGCTACTGTTAGAAATATAGTTTCGACATGTTCCAATATGACAGGAGTTAGTGAATCTACTATTTACTTCTAAGGGAGAGGAAAAATGGAAATATATCTCCACCTAAAAAGTCAACTGGAAGAAAACCACTTGACCTTGATGAACATATGCAAAATACAATAAGACGAAAAGTACACGAATTATATTTTAAAAAAGAGATCCCAACCCTCGACATAATTCTAAGAATGGTAAAGGAGGACGAGAATTTGCCTGACATAGGGCGAAAAACTTTGTGGAAAATATTAGACAAATTAAATTTTACTTGGGAAAAGCAAAGTCGCAAATCAGTGCTAATCGACAACGAGCAAATAATATGTTGGAGACGACAGTATTTACGAGATATCCTAAAATACAGACAGGAGGGAAGACAAATCTAATATCTAGATGAGACATGGCTCAATGAAGGACATTCAGTGAAAAAAATATGGCAGGACAAAAGCATTAAAACCAGTCGTCAAGCTTTCATAGAACTTCTATCTACTGGACTGAAAACTCCTATCGGTAAAGGTCGCCGACTAATAATAACGCATATATTGGATGCAATCAAGGGTCGTTGAAGGTGGTTTACTGGAGTTTCAATCAACATCAACCAAAGACTATCATGAAGAAATGACTGCAGATGTTTTTGAAGAGTATTTTACACAAATGGTCGAATTAATTCCAAATAATGCTGTAATCGTTATGGACAATGCCACTTATCATTCGCGATTAACAGAAAATCTTCCATCTACCTCTTGGAGAAAAGCTGATATTAGAAACTGGTTAATCGTAAAAGATATACCATTTGAAGATGATATGTTGAAAAAAGAACTTTTAAAGGTTGCTTCAGATCACAAGCTACAATTCAAAAAGTTTTTTATTGATGAAATAGCCAAGAATCGTGGGATAACAGTGCTTCATTTGCCGCCATACCATTGTGAATTAAATGCGATAGAGTTAATATGGGCCCAAATGAAAGGTTATGTAGCTAGACATAATAAAACATTTAAAATGAAAGATGTTCGTGAACTAATGAAGTACTCATTGACAACAATAACTGAAGAGAACTGGAGAGATGCTGTGAATCATGTAATTGAAGAGGAAGAGAAAATGTGGGTTTTAGATAACCTCATAGAACAAACTATAGAACCGATAGTGATCTCTCTCGACGAGTCTTCGGATGATTCTTGTATGGCCGGCGAAGAGGATGATACTATAGATTGAATTTTATATTTCCTATAAATGTTATGATTACTTTACTTGACATACATTAATTCATTGACAATAAATTTGAATTATGAAAATTAAACTATATTTTCTTTAATTGATTTAATTTAATAAAAATGAAAATGTAACTTGTTAATAGGCCTGAACGAATGAATTTTATTTCAACTGTAATGTCGACCGAATAAACTAATATCGTAATCTCCGCCACTGCCGCAATATTTATCGTTTATCTGGCATTGTTCAGTTTTATTACCATATTGTATTTTGAGCTGAAACAGGGATATACAGATAATCAATACAGACACCTACTTGTTTTGCATTAGAATTTTAGTATTTACTTGTAAAATTCTTAGGATCACTCTGTAAAAGATAAATTTCTATTTGAATATTTAATGAGGCTACTGTGCTGTCAGACATTAAGAAATAGAGTATAGGTTAAGTGACGTCACTAAAATAGAATTCTATTTGTCGTGATCCTGGTACTGCAATAAATAAAATCTATACACTGCTTTCGATTTAACAATTATTGGTATTTCATTGTTGCCGACAAAAATTGGGAATAACTTTTACAGATAAATACATTTAGCAACAGCTGACTGCGCACAATTATTCTTCTCTCTCTTTTAACTGTTTTTCTCATATTTTCCTTGTCGCACTTGTGTAAATCGCATGGCTCGAATAGACTTTTCGCAATCTGTATAGTGAGTGCTTAACTCTAACTTTGAAACGGTTATAATTCAAACCAGTAATGCCTGCTGGTATTTTATTGTATAAATTTTAATTGAGTAAATTTCGAGCTGTTAGATCCAGTCGATAAAAGTAATGCATGTTTTGAGCACCTCTTTGAGTTAGCGTTTGTAAGGTACTTAGTATTATTTTTGTGTATTCTAAAACATAGTGAAGTATGAAAATACAATGCAATGGTAGAGTTTTCAGTTCTTGAAATGAAGAACGACAGTGTTCTCTGTGAGAAACATTAGCTATGATCCTGATTGCATTTTTTTACAATTCATATGCGTACGACGGAATTTTTAAAAGGGTTCCATTTAATGGTTTTTTCATTTCTGTCGTTACGACTTTTTATTTTTCATTTTTTAAATCTTCATAGTGACGCTGAACGAAGTGACATGCTTTCCTTATATAGTCAAATGCAGTCTTATCATACAGGTCATATGATTCAACAAAGACATACTCACCGTTTATGTTTTCTTTTACTGCGTTTAATCATAACTTCCAAATAAAATCCGTAAGATGAATAAGACATACTTATGCAATTTTGACGGGAGAAAAAAGGATTTGTATTTAGTTTTCAGCGATTCTAAAAAGTCTCACCAGCGAAGATTTTATTTAAATGCCAGTTTTGTGACTTTGACAATTCAAAGTGACAATATGAATAATAAGAAGCAATTTTCCGGTAATTTGCATCCCCAATAAAAAAATGGTACTTAATCTGATAGATTATTTCGAGAATGAATGAAAAAGTGGAAATTCGTCAACCAGTGTGCAGGAAACATCAACCATCATTATTATCTCCCGGTATATTTGTAATCTCACATTTTGGTAACCTCTGTGTCTTCTGATTTGATACATATGGTTATTGACCTTTGAACCTGCACGATAAGAACGCATTTGACTATACCAGGGATCAATTTATTTGTAAATATTTCCATTTAGCATGGACGTACGATGACATTTTGCAACAGGGGTTAACTCTGAGATGTTGCCTTCAAACAAAGTGATAAGTTTTTATTTTTATTTATCAATGCATTTCCGGTTTATGTTCAATGTGGATTAGATTTTTTAACAAACACGTTGATAATAGTGAAACAACAAATTGGATATTAGTGTCTCCAAGCAGCAAGTTCCTTTGTTTCCAGACCGTAATAGAACGAAAAATTCCTAATAAAGCAATATTCATCGAGACAATTTTTTATTTACCCTTTTACTTTACAGCTGACTAGATATTTCAAAAAAAAATATATATATATATATCATACAACATAAAGCTTTTGCTTATTTAACAAAAAGTAAGTATTTTTTAAATCTGCCAAGAGTTGTTACAAAACACATTTTTCTGGCTGTGATTTGTTTCTGAGAGGGGGAACCACTGGAGAAAATTTCTACAAACAGTTCCCCTTTGGGATTGAGTTCTTCCGAGCTCCTTCCGAATTACTACACAGTTTCTCAGAGTTCCTACTTCCCTGAGCCCATTTCTTGGCTAAACATACTCGATGAGATTGAGGTCGGGTGATCGAGGGGGCAGTGCCAAAAGAAGCTGTCCAATAGCAACATAAAACAAACGTATAAGAACACGTCAAAAAACCTGAATTTCCTGAACTGAATAGTTCACGTAAAACTCGAACATGCAAACAAATAGGGGACTTCGGTCCAAGTTGCCAACCCAAACAATTTCACATTTTTCTACTACTGGGGAAAGAAAATTTCCGGGCGATTTTGTCATGTAAAGGTTCGTACTATTTATAAATATCCGTAAACAGAGCCTCGACTCTTCAAATTACATAATTTGATGCAAATATCGAAATTTGTAAAAGTCATATCTGATTGGCTGAAAGTTTTGTTGGAGCACCTGATTTCACGTCAATATCCATCTTTAGGGGATGCGTTCAGAAAACACAACTGTTGCAGAACCGTTGAGTGAAAGTTCTGTGAACGCACTTTGATTAGTGAGCGAAGCCATTTTCCTGAGTGGTTTTAAATTGCGCTTAGTGCAGTTTGAGTACGCCAAAAGAGATAATGCATTTTCCATTTTTATCTTTGATATAGTTCTGTGAGAAACCGATGGAAAGTAGAAGCGTTCACCTAGATACGAACGCTTAGCAATAATTTATCCTGTATGTTAATAGTTTCGATACGGAAATCAAAGAATGTCGATGCTAACAGTGCTTTTGGATATATTTAATTAACAATTTCAATATACTTCGGTTTTTTTACGACTTGAGGGTGCTAAAAGTCGTACGAGGCCATGCTTTACATCGATTCATTAATCGAATAGTTGGTGATAATAATCGATTAAAATGTATGATGGGGGTGTGGATATTGCATATTAGTCACTCCCATAATTTAAGTATTATTACCTTTTATATACAATGCCACATACAATAATAATTAAACAATAAATATTCAGTTTTTCACAGAAAAAAAATGATATTACGGATATAAGTTACCACTGACAATATGCCTGAAACTGATCGATACCCGTCCTGGGTAAGTACTTTGTGTGATATATTCAAATGTATGTCATACCAGTAACATTATTGTGTTTTTATACCTTAGATACCACATATACAGTACACACAATGCATTACTTTATGCCCATAGCCAACGCGGGCATTTAGGCGCAAAAAACAGTTTTTGATGAACTTAAATTAACCAAAAAATATAAAGGTTCGCTAAATTTAAAAACAATATTCATCATTCTAAACGAACTGGTACCTATGACATGAATGTTTGTGTGTAAGACTGTCGCCCTTGGGGCATAATCATCTACTTAGTACCCTTGATAAATAAATAACTATTAAGCATCCCTCGTAATTTTTAATGGTTTATTATAATAATTGTTACGTAGCAAATTATACTGCTATTCGATTGTATACGTCAATGGAATTTAAATATTTATTTAATTGGTTTTGTTAACTCTTAAGGTGGATTCATACAAGAAAAAATTAAAACTAAGATTACCTAATTTAAAACTAAGAAGATAAAACCATGTTATTTTTTAATTTAAATCTCAATTTCTTAGTTTCTTGCATGAGCATGAGCATGTACGTGTAATATCTAGGTGTTTATGCAAGAAATTAAGATTTAAATTAAAAAATAACATGGTTTTATCTTCTTAGTTTTAGTTTTAAATTAATCTTAGTTTAAATTTGTTCTTGCATGAATCCCCCTTTATTTCTAACGCAAGTTTTTTCTTATACTCTTGATTCTCGAACAAGGGTATTTCCATCATTAAAAAAATGAGAATTATATACAGGGTGTCCCACTACGATTAAGTCAAGTAATATATCAGAATTGGGCAGTAGTAGATAATTATAATTTTGGGGGTATGAGCAAATGTTGCATCTTTTATTGTTATTGTGTTACCCAATGAGGTATTTGTTTTTGGTTACGTGACGTCGCATTCAAAATTATCAATGGGACAACCTGTATATTTGTGCCTTTCTGTGTTCCTCCCGATTAAACAATTCCAACTAACTAGCACACTTGGGGTCTAAAGTGATTAATTCAAGAGCTAGAGGTACTTGAAGGATTGTAAGTTAAAAAATTCATAATTGAATCCCCTGTAATTTTCGGCAATCTTATAATGATCAAGACAAACCAATATTGACTTATTGGCACTTTTGTCATTATTATGGCAAACTTGACAATAGGCAGTCTTTTTTATTAAGATTTGCTATGCTACTTTTCAATCGATATTTAATAGGTAAACAAGTTTTTGTGGAAAAAACACAATTTCATGTAATTTTACCCCATGATATACAGGTCTTTCCATTATTAACTTTCAAGTATTATTAAAAATTATAATATTGGTTTGTCTTAATCATTACGTACGAATGTAAGATTGCCGAAAATGACAGGGGATTCAATTATGAATTTTTTAACTTACTTTAACTACAAATAACTCATTGGGTAACACAATAACAAGAAAATACCTATGCAACATTCGCTCTAATTTACACCCCCAAAATTATAATTATCTACTACTGACCAATTCTGATATATTACTTGTCTTAATCGTCGTGGGGCAATATGTAATATTTTAATTTTCAGGTGGGGTTGATGTACATTTTCAACCTAATCGTCGGGACGGGGGCTCTAACACTGCCAGCTGCATTTGTTGGTGCCGGGTGGCTTTTCAGTACTTTTATGTTGATATTTTTAGCGTTTATCAGTTTCGTCACTGTTACCTTTGTTATTGAAAGTATGGCGTGCGCTAATGCAACTTTAGAATGGAGGAGGATACAATTAGATGACTCTGACGTAAGATTTTATGTTGCGCCTTTTTGAATGGTGTAACGATACATCTTTAATTTATTTTTTTAACTTTCCTTTAATCATGAAGCGGGAAATTTTTTTTTACTTTCCATTTTCCATGGGCGAACGATAAAATTCTTAAAAGGGGGTTAAATAATTATGTCAAAATTTTCATTTACCAAAGTAGAATGATACAACTGTTAATAGTCCAGTAACACCTGAAAATATCGAAAGCTCCTGAAAAGTCGCTGAAGACTTCACTTTGGGCTCAATTTGTAGGTCACGGCAGGTGTTTTTAAACGAGAAAAACTTAACGCGATTGAGTTTACGGAAGGGGGGGGGGGAAATGGCACCCTAAACCCTGGAAAGCGGGTTTCTCCCTAATATCTGGCTCAATATGCGAATTGAAGAATTTTTTTTCAGATAAAAAATGAAGATCGTCTTAATATCTACAAAAATGGTCCCTATATTTTTTTTCGAAAATTCGATAGTTATCGAGATAATGAGACATGAAAGTCTCCTCATTTCCCATTGCGATGAACTTTGAATCAACGGGAAATGTCAATTTTTGGCGGAGTTATGGAACAATTCGTCCGCCCGCTTACAAGTTATTGCCTACAGACAGAGAAGCAGCTGAAATGAGACTTTTAGGTCTCATTATCTCGATAACTATAGAATTTTCGAAAAAAATTATAGGAACCATTTCTGTAGATATTAAGACGATCTTCATTTTTTATCTGAAAAAAAATTCTTTACTTCGCATATTGAGTTAGATATTATCGAGACACCCGTTTTCCAGGGTTTTGGGGGCTATTTCCCCCCCTTCCGTAAACTCAATGGCGTTAAATTTTTTCTCGTTTAAAAACACCTGCCGTGACCTACAAATTGAGCCCAGGAGCTTTGTCCATTCATTTACTGGACTATAAAAGGAATTGATAAATTGCTTAAATGTCAATCTACCATTGGCATGCGATAAATTTTTTATAGTGGGTTCATTTATTTGTATTTTCACTGTATTTATTTCGTGTACAAAGCATTGTATGGCGTTTATTTTTTTAGGCAAATGAAAGCCCCAACGTGTCAGAGTCTGAACCAGAATGTAGTAATGAAGTTACCGCTATACTAAGAAGAGTACCTGCTAGTTCAAGCCTATATAAAATTGAAACCAAAGTAGAATTAGGCGAGATAGCTTACCTCTATCTTAACAAACTCGGACACACCCTATTTTTTTTCTCTCTCTGTATATATCTCTACGGTGACTTGGCTATATACAGCGCCGCATCAGGCAAAACTTTAGTCAATCTATTTTGTAATAACGGAAACAAAACCGATGATTATCATACCAGATGTTTTAACAATTCATTTTTAACCAAAGCAGATATGTACAGATTGTTTGTTACCAGTTTTTGTCTGTTAGTAGGCCCTTTTGCCTATTTCAACGTACAAAAAACCAAGTATTTGCAGCTACTTACAATTTTTATTAGATGGTTAGCTTTTTTTATTATGGTTACCTTGGCCAGTATTAGAATATTCAAGTTGGGACCGCAAGGACATCCCGATTTGATTAATTTAAAAGAAGTACCAGCTTTGGCCGGTAGTACGGTTTACAGTTTTATGTGTCATCATTCTCTGCCCAGTCTTATGGCACCTATTTCCAACAAACGTAAGATTGTTAGTAAAGTTAGTTACGATTTTATAGCTATATGCGGTTTTTATTTATTATTATCTTTAACGGGAGCTTTTGCTTTTGTTACTTTGAATGATCTATATTCATTGAATTTTATTTATACTCAAGATTCCAGTTTTATTAATAAAATAATCGGATTTTTCTTGGTGATTTTTCCGTTGTTTCCAATGTCCACGAGCTTCCCAATAATCGCCATTACCTTACAAGGTAATCTGAAAAACTTGATGTTAAATACATCTATACACAGAAACAACGTAGTACTGAATCGTATCGTTTTTCCCACGTTGGCAATAGCGCCACCAGTCATAGTCGCCCTCTGTACGCATAATATAAAGTATTTAGTTGAAATTACAGGTACCTATGCTGGTATTATAGTTCAGTATATTATTCCTACGATTCTAGTTAGTTATGCGAGGAAACAGTGCGTTAAAGACTTCGGATTTTCTGTTCACAAGTTTTCTAGTCCGTTTAGACACCGTTTTTGGTATTACTTCGTAATTTCTTGGTCAATTATATGTTTAATATTTGTAACTGTTGATATTTTTATAAATAAATAAATAATATATTTATGTAACAAAACTATTTTGGCGTTTTTTTCACCCTAATACCCAAAATTTAAAAGATCCATAGTCTGTATACTTAAAAGTTGAATTTGAAATAACAGAACCTAAAACTCCACTATTATCTACCTAAACACCGCTATGTAGAGTAGTAGATGAATTATTCTGCCTCGGTTTATTTTCTTCAATTTATCGATTAATTTAAAATATTTCCAGCATTTTTTTTATAGTTTAAAACGGACGTGTGTAACTGTAAGGTATATCTCCTTATCGATTATCAACAATCGATTATTATACTATTATATTATCCAGACATCGATATATGGCGGCATTACAGTTTTCTCTAGTTTATGAATCGCTGGTTCGTAAACACATAAGGCAGGCACATAACGCAGCAACGTAACGGTCAGATCTTTTGCAACCTAACGTAAAGAACTAGAGTTCTAAAAAAGATCAATCTTATTCTTTTGGGAATCAAACCACAATAATGTTTTTTATTTCGACGTTTCGGTAGCGTTCCAGCTACCGTTGTCAAGATTAACTAGTAAAAAAATGACAACGAAAAAATATGACAACTAGACAATCAATAATATTTTGAAGTTTAAGACTAGAAAACTTTGTTATCAAATTTTATTAATGTCCATTCATAGTAGATCACACCTCTGGTAAAATGTGAAATAAAATATTTTATTTCATGACATTCTATCGATATGATAGTCTACTAGAAATGGAATCCAGTGAAGTGCACGTTCCAGGAACGGTTTTTATTGGGATAGCACTTTTTTAGCTTATTTTGGAAATGTTGTTAGTAAAACGCGTTTGTTGTTACTTTTTTGTGTATGATCATTTTTGTTTGTGTTTGTCATGTATAACTCAGTTTGGTGATTTTGTGTATCGATTAACAACTATTCCAATGATAAATCATAAGAAAACCTGGAAGAAAAAACTTATGATGCTATCCTGATAACGCAGGTAATTGATTATTGGAAATTTCTCTTTCTAACATTGGTAACCAAATTTGACTACATTCGGCTGAAATACTAGCTACACATTTATCTGCATTTAGTTGTATTAAAGCACTTTCTTTGATTTTCCGTCTTTTATTATTGGGCTCTTTCAATATTATTTTTGTCGAATCCCATTGAATTTTATACCCCTCTTTCCAAGCATGTTTACAAATACCTGACTTAAAGAACTCCCTATCTTTGATGTATTTTTTATGTTCACTTATTCGGACTTTCAATGGTCTAGATTTCTAGATGTTTCACCTAAATAGAATTTGTCGCATTCACAAGATATCTGATATATGCAATTTTTTGAAGATTGTTCTTCATTTTTTGGTTTCGTTTTTGTTAAGATAGATCTCAAAGTATTGTTAGATTTAAAGCTGGTTCGAATATTAAATTGATATTTCTTTAAATATTTCTTTGTAGACATTTTCATCGCATCGATGTTTATTTAATAATTTTAAAATGCTTTGAATTAAATTCTCTGCAGTTACTTTATCCAAATTGTTTGTTTGAAGCATTCTGCTTAATGGCAATGTTATTGTTAATATATCTGAAAGACAAAATATAGAAATATGAAGCATGGTGAAGTTAATGTATAATATTTATAAAAGCTTGAGCTTTTGAAGATGAAGTTCTATCATTCCATTGTGAAATTAGATCAAGCGCCTGCAAAATTTGCAGCATTTGGACGAACAAATATTTATTACAAATATTTTTTTTCCATTTTTGTATTTTTTTTCTTCTATAAACTTGTGTTGTGCCGTTTGTCGCCATCACTCGGGGGGGGGGGTAATTACCCTATGCATTTCTTCGGATTGCATACCACCTGAAATACGGATTCGTTGTGTATATATTTGTTTATAGAAAATTTATTTTTATGTTTTTCAACCCCTTCAGAGTACAATTTTTATTTTTCCTCCATGTGGTCGTAGATAAAGTTTTGTATGACACTTGTGTGTGAAGTACTTTTGCGCACTCGTTGTATTTTCGCAACTCGTGCGCAAAAGTATAACTTCACGCACTTGCATCATAACTAACTATCTCAACACGCAAAATGAGGAAATTTGCAAAATAAAAACAACACACATAAATATTTACGACAAACCGCCATAAGCGTAATAGCGTACCTTTCCATGTGGAAGGGGGTTTAAACCCCCCCCTTATATTCGCCCCTGACCACAGCTTTATTATCCAATAATTGTAAATTTTTATAGACTTTTCATTGAGAGTGGGTTTCAAATTAATTTAATTACCGACATTAAATATAAAATAAAAATGATTTTAATTATATTTATCTTCTAACCATTAATTAATATATAAGTAGGTATCATTGAAAATAGAAATAGCAAACCTTGACAGAGAGTTAAGATTTAAGCAGGTTGTTTCATATGAAAATAAATTTCATTCAAAATTGTTCAAGCGGTTTTTCTTTATAGTGAATGAAAAATCCTCCTAAAGTTTGAATGTCAAAAGAAATCCTTAAAGGTTCCATTTGTATTGTGTGACATTTTGATATTGTCAGTTGTGTTGGTCATTTTTAGTATTTTTTTGCGAACACTTCTTTGCTCGGGGAGTCACCGCGTATCATAGGGGTATGCTTGAATCGTTAAAGGGGATTAATTTATTTGCAAAACATCCAATTCACCATGGACGTACGTTACATGTATTACGTGGGGTTCATCTACTTGAAAATTGTGTTTTACTGAACACCAAAATTTGGAATTCTATCAACTTGTATACCTTCAGGGGCATTATTTAACATTCTCTACAGTGTCCATTCAATCTGTATCTGTAGAGTAGGGAAGGTGAGTGTAAGCTCACAGCACTTCCCGAGGAGTTGTTCTCCTAGATCATCGTCCATCCTGTCCTTTCCAGGAAGGTGGACAGGTCCCTAGGAGCCATCCCAAGTAGCAATTTAAATTCTATAAGGTTTGTATAAACAGCTACAAGATATGTCTTATAGGATACTTAAATTCTTATAACGGTCTACAAAACAATTATATGATCCTTATACAACTGAAAAGGGCCCATTTTTATACAACTGTTTGGTTGTATAACATTCCTATTAAAAGTTTATACAACTCTTATATGACTGTTTTATAATCATTTATACAGCTACTATAAAATGATTTAATAGTGTGTCATGTAGTCACATCTATAAAATGGGATTGAAGCGGCACTATGAAGGTCTTACAAAATGATTGGATAATGCAATATATTTTTTTTATAATGCTGTTATTTCGAGCACAATAGAAACATTTTGTCATCTAGCAGTTTATAAGAGCATTTAATTTTTTAGTGAAGAATATCAGAACCAAATTATATTTCAACTTGAACGTGCATCATACATTTCATTTGTAGAAATGGAGACTTATAAAAACGACTTGGGCCGCTTTAAATCTAACAATACTTTGAGATCTATCTTAACGAAAACGAAACCAAAAAATGAAGAACAATCTTCAAAAAATTGCATTTATCAGATATTTTGTGAATGCGACAAATTCTATTTAGGTGAAACATCTAGACCATTGAAAGTCCGAATAAGTGAACATAAAAAATACATCAAAGATAGGGAGTTCTTTAAGTCAGGTATTTGTAAACATGCTTAAAACAACGCTATTCGACTATTATACAACAATTCAGTCCTCTTAGAATTCCATTTTGCTAGTTGGGATCTCCTTTATATCGGCAGATGTAGGCCAAGACTCACCGAACACACACCCTCTTATTGACGATAACTCCGGACACTCGCATAAGACATGCCTGACAGTTTCATCTTCCTGTTCACACTTCCTGCTTAGAGGGGTGTCCACTAGCCCCATAGTATGGAGGTGTTTACTTAGTTGACAGTGACCAGTCAGAAATCCTTCTGTTAAACGTAGGTTTTTCCTGGTCATCGTCAAATATTTCTTCTGCGCCAGCTGCCCAGAGTGATCCTAGCAAGACTGCATCCTTTGATACCATCCCATCTCTTAAGGGATTGAGCATGGGTGTAACGTTTGGCTAGTTCCGCAATTGTCGAAGTCGTTAGGCCGTAAGTGTAACTGGGTCCTAAAATTTTTAGTCCAGCCGCTTCCCTGGCAATGTCGTGCCCTTTAATCCACCTCAAGATAATATTGTTATCTGCCGAGGCGTTAGCTAAATCTTGGTGGTACTTTAGTACTAGCCCCGATATAACACGTTGTCTGTTCAATGCTTATAGGGCTTGTCTACTATCAGAGCAGATTGTTATGTTTTTGCCAGAAATTCCTTTTCTGGTTAGTTCTTTTGCGGCAATTGAGATACCAGCCAGTTTTGTTTGAACCACGCTGGTATAGTTTATCATTCTTCACTTAACCCTTAGGCCAATGAAAAAAATCCCTGTTTTTTTTTTGCAAAATTCGACGTTTTCAAGCCTCCTAATAATGTACGCTAATGACGTACGAAGTTTTGTAAACCAGGAGATAAGAAGCACAAATATTTTTCCTCGAAATATATACGAGAGGTAGAAAAAATGTTTACTGTAAACTACATTGAATAATATTGCTTTTCAGTTTACCTAACACCGTATGGGATTTATCAAGGTCAATCTGAACAAACAAAAAATATAATATCAATTTAACAATATTATTACAACAAATTAAAATGACACATTCCATTAACAATGTTATTCCTTGTTGGTTGCGTGGCTAATATGTTTATTTTTTTATATCTGTTTGAATGGTACCCAACCCTCTGCATTCCTTGAACACAATGAACAAGACATGATAGTTTGCAAACCTTAACCATTGTATAGACATTATTCACAATCAATACTATAAAACTTTTGTATTTACTATCGAAGAAAATTCATAGTGACATTATAGTGACTAGGTAACGAGAATCTGAAATGCCAAATTATTGTGATAGATTGATGCTCAATATGCCACATAATATATTGCAGCACTCTTGACAAACCCGTATGTTTTTTGGATATTACCAACTTTCATATCAATAGGCTTTTCGCACACTCCGTAACGCTATTGTTACGCAACTGACCAAGACAAAGCCTCGTTAGAAAATTCGCTTTTTGTACATCTGGCCACCAGCGATTACTGGCTTTTTGCAAACATCAAAAATTCGCCTCAAATGTGTAACTATTTATCGATAATTTCGCTTACTACGGTCCTGAAATAGTTTGAATAACATTGTGGGTAGAAAGGTAGAAGGGATTATCATAATAGGATGGTTTTATAAGGCTTGAAAGAAATGTGATAAGGAAAAAGTTTTAATCGAGTCTCGAAATGGCTAGCAGTAATAATATTAAAAAAAATGTTCGTCTCCAAAATATTCCGATATTATATACCAAGGGTACTTATTATGAAGTTGGATTTAACGTTGTAAGTTTATAATCTTTTATTTTTATAGAATTTAAATTTAAATGTTTATCAAGAATTGGCATTGCACGGAGTGCACATATTTTTTATTTAAACATATAATTTTAAAATATAGAACCGTAGGAAAAATTTAGTGTGTATAATTCGCATTTCGCACTAATTTTTTATTTTGAATGACAAGATTTTTGTTTGTTCAAAAAGGTAAATGATTTTTAAGATATAGATACATCAGGATTTTCGCTAAAATTGCATTTTGGTAAAGTCATTGAAAAAACTTTAATGAAAGAAGGAACATTGGACATACTTTTTTTGTAAAATAACTAGGAAGATGGAGAACAAGGGGAAGAACAGGAATTGGTTGAACATAAAACTTTCCGTAAAGCCATAATCATATGGAGACCAAAAAAATAGAGTTAGAATAAAGAAAGCACCAGCTCAGTGGCGGCACTGAAGTGCGTTAGAGCTCCCAAAAATCTATTTAACAAATATTTTCTTTTATCAAAATGTATTATAATATACTTTGTAAGTGATTCGCATTGTCATAATGATGAAAAAACTGCACAAGCCACTGCTTAATAAATAACAAACCAAAGCGTAGGTCCACATAGCTGGGCCAAACGAACGTGCTCTGTGAGCGATAAAGCTTGGACGGAAATAGGATTCACGGATCTAGGGTGGCAACCCTTTTACAACGTTAACTTTTTTTGAAAAATTGCAGAACACCTCAAAATTTTTACCACGAGCCGCCACTGCATGAGCTATTTTGGTAACAAAAATGTATGACCTTGATAGAGACTGAATTGACATATAACTTTTTTTGTGTGTTTTGGAAGCCGTTTTGATGCCGGAAGCACTGCCCAATTGGCTTATTGTACTCTACTCCCACATTTAGTCCACCCATCCAGTTATCCCCGTACCTTCGAGTAGACGATATATTATTGGATGTGATGTGTGCCACATACTTCAGGTGGCACATTGGCTTCTCCGAAGATTGTTTGTCTCCTCGAGTCCAGTGCCTCACAGTCAGATAAGATATGGGTTACGGTCTCGGTCTCCATGCCACAAAGTCTGCAGCTGAGGTCCCCGTTATATAACCCTATTTTATGCAGGTGATCTTTTACCTGGATATGACCCGTTAAATAACCTGTAATAGTTCTTAGCTTATTTCTATTGATATTCAGTAGTTCTTCGGCCCGTTTTACACATGTGTCACCTATGAAGGTTTTACTGTGTACCAGCTTTGGAGTGTTTCTCCACTGTTTCTCCTTTCACTATACACCTGTCCCTTCCTCAGTCTGTGACCCGTCTGTGTACCAGGTCTCTTCTCGGGGAAACTTCAGTCTGCTTGAGTCTTGGCAGATAACTTAGTTAATACACTGAGAAAATGATCAAATTTTCACATATCAGCGATATAATTGGTCGACAAAGTATCTTATTATAAAAATGGCTCCTTTTGGACATGCGCATACAAAAAAGGATCTTAAGCTCCGCTTCTTGTTAAGCTGGTGTATTCTTTAATTGGACTAGACTAGAGGTTCCTTTGATAATTACCGATATTTCGTAACTAGTAGCAAAGATATTTTTATATTGAAACTTTAAGCAGCAAATGCCAAAGGCCTATCCCTGTTTGGTGTAGCATCCGCTTAAAGGCAGTTTTTATTTTTTAGCAGGGAGCTTCATTTGCAAATTTTCCAAGATTTTTTTTAGCTAATTTCAGTCACATATTCTATTTTTAAATATGAAATCTATATCAATATGAAAGATATTAATTATTCAATATAAACGTGACAACTTATAAAAAAAAAGTAGGGGGTTTAGCACGCACTATTGTTTTGAACATAAAAAAATGAGTTAATTAGAATCGACCAATTCTAATAGTAAACTTCTGCTTACCGTGCATTCATTTCAACTAACAGACTGAGCGATTGTATTCAACAATACAGGTTTTATCAAAAGAACAGTATAAAGTTTTACGTGAAATAATAATCTACACAGTTGGATATAGTGCTTTAACGTGTTGTTTGTTCATTTGAAAAAAAAATGCCTGCAACCGACAAAACATTGAGGTACCAATCTATACCTATACTATATACGAGGGGAAGTTATTATGAAGTCGGATATGATACTGTGAGTAATGGGAATTTTTATATTTATACAATTTAGTTTATCCACTACTAGCTGTGAAGTGGACTTTTCAGCACGCTAGTAGGAAAAAGTATATTTCACAGTATTTCCTTGACCCGGTATCTAATATTGAGGATGTATATATAAGTTTATACATCCCTCCAACCCTTATTATACAGTAAACAGTAACAGATCCGTATATACCTAGTCGGTAAACTTTAGAAACTATAACTAAATATTATTTTATCAGTTGTAAAATAATCATACTGTTAGGCATTATATTTTCGAAGAAACGAGTAAGATACGACACTGTGCTATTGTTATCGGATCAACGACTACCTGCTGTGAGTTTTTCTCTTAAATGAATCATGTTGGCGTTGAAACGAATTATCTTGGAATGGAGTATACTTTGCCTGTGCGGCAAAGTAGCAGAACCGGCTTTAATCATCTAGGCTCTATAGTTTGGCAAGTTTATCTGAGACTACGGGGCATCGGCGAGAGGCGAGGAAATATGGCGCTTATCTGTCATAAACGTACAAATGGTGTACGGTACCTATTTTACTAAGTAAAATTGAAAATACAAAGGTCACTGACAATACCAACGCCACTGGACAAATCAATACCAGTCGATTGACGAAGTGAGAGGGAAGAACACACGCACGTGCTTGCCAATAAGAAGTCAGCATTCACCAATTATGTAATTCTGAGGGTGTGGTAATTGTGGGTTTCGTACAACGCTGCCAGAGCTTGAAGAAGCCCATAATAAATTTGGAAAAGTGTTCATCTTTTAATTTTCATAAATTGAAAAATTAATGTTGATAGAAAAAATCCAACGAAACAAGCACATTAAAGAATTAACGTTTAATCATATTGTTAATATTGTTAATAATAAAAAGTTCCTTTTCTAATTATTATCACTATATATACTTAGCACTTTAGCTGTTTCATAGTTGAACGTGGCAATATCGAATGTTTTCGGCTGCATTCCTTTCACGGCTTCAGATAAACTTGCCAAAGTATGTAGCGATAAAGGTGGATATTAAAATTAAGTTATGCAGGCGCAAGTGGCGCCCTAAGCGATCGCCCAGAACGTCCCCCAAAAAAGCCACCACTGGAAAGTAGTATGCTTCTCCGTTGGTTAGTATAAAAAATAGTATAATATGGATCTGATTAAAAGCAATTTAAGCGATTTATATTAATGGTTAATTGAACTATTTTTTCTACTTAATGCCTATGTACAGCATCTGGGTTAATCAACGATGAGATCAAGAATTTGTGTTAAATCTATATTTTTTATCTTGAAGGACGAATAACTTTACACGCAATATATTCAGTATCGATTAATGAAGCCAATGGAAACATTATCACGATGAACACATGATTTTATAGAAAAATATTGTAAACCTCCAAATGCATTGTCATATAATATATGTTTTTAAAACTTACTTGAAAAAGGATGGAATAGTATTAGTAAGCGTTTAGATGTCAAAAATTGTTGATAACTTTTATATAGTGTGGAAACCACTTATGGAAAAAAAATTCTTTATGTCATTATTTTAGAAAATTATAAAAAATGCCGAGACACTTCAACTTTTGAATTGAAATGTGCGTTATGTAAACATAAATTTAAATGTACGCAAGTAGGCCATAGTCGGTGTTGTTTTTTTTTTAATTAAACACCCTGTATATTTACATATTTTTGAATGAACCGATTCCAACAAACTAAATAATGTATGGTCAATTATGAATTATACAGGGTGAAATTTTTATTTTTACAGTTATTAAACACATTCATAAAATACCCGATGTATTTGATTTTAATACATTAAAATAAATGTTCAAAATGTTCTCCACCTAGTTGTTGGCAATAGCACAGTCTCCTATAGAACTCCTCCTTAACTTTGCTTAAAGTTTGAGGTGAAATATTCCGTATTTCTGTATTTATCCTGTCTTTGAGGTCTACAATGCTAGTTGGTTGTGTTGCATATACTTTGTGCTTGAGATAACCCCACAGAAAAAAATCTAACGGCGATCTAGCTGGCTACTCAATAGTACCTCTTCGTCCAATCCATTTACTGGGGAAGATTTCACCTAAATAAGTTCTTACCATTAAAGCATAATGGGGTGTTGCCCCGTCTTGCTGGAACCAAACATTTTCATTCGGTAAGCTAGGATCTATTGCGTTGAGATATAAGTTTGTCAACGCAGGAATAACTTCATTTCTAAGCATATTTAAATATTTTTCAGCTGTCACATTTCCATCTATAAATATGGGACCAATAACATGGTCGTCTGTGATACCGGCCCAAACGTTAACCTTTTAAGGGTACTGAGTATGTGTCTCACGCATCCAATTAGGATTCTCTGCTGACCTATATCTACAGTTCTGTCAGTTTACCTCTCCATTCAATGTGAATGTTGATTTGTCAGAAAAAAGAATGGTACCAAGAGCTATCTCATTTCTGTTCAGCTTATTCATCAATCTTTCGCAGAAATCCATTCTACGATCTGGATCGACTTCTGTTAACTCCTGCACAAAAGCTAATTTGTAGGGATGAAGTTTTTCTTTATGAAGACATCTTAGAACAGTTGTATGACTAACATTATTTTCACGGGCAATTTGAAGTGTACTTGAAGTTGGATTCTCTTAGACACTTAACAAAATATCCACTTTCACATCATCTTCAACGAAGTGTGGTTTTCTTTTCAATGGTTTGACATGTCCAAGTTCTCTGAATTGTGCATGATTTTTAGACACAGTACTTTGTGAAATATTAGGCAATTCGGGATATCTGCGATTAAATATGTTTGCCACTTCAACTTGACTTCTGCAGTTATCCCCGTAGCCGATCATCATTAAAATCTCAATTCGGTGAGTCTCAGTTAAATATTTCATTGTTATGTCGACAAGGAAAGAGTGTTTGACAAAGATTTTACTTTTTGAGTATAAACTGTCAACACATCAACAACTGACAGAAAAGAAAACAATCCACATTATTTACCGATTTAAAACAATCCACATTATTTACCGATTTTGTCTAATTATTGGCGTTTTTAGGCAATATTTAGGTATTTATGATAAAATTCATGGGCGTAGCAGGTTTTGTTTAATATACAAATACGTCTAATAATTAGTTAGTTTAGATTTTTGATAAATTCATATTTAGCTAGTTTAAAAAAGTACCAATATTTCGAGTGTAATAATTTATTAATTTTAAAATTTCACCCTGTAAAATTCATAATTGTCCATACATTATTTAGTTTGTTGGAATCGGTTCATCAAGAGGATTTCAAAAATATGCAAATATCCAGGGTGTTTCATTAAAAAAAAACACCGACTATGGCATACTTGCGTGAATCACCCTGTACATTTACATATATGTTTATATAACTCAATTCAAAAGTTGACGTGTCTCGGCATTTTTTATAATTTTCTAAAATAATGACATAAACAATTTTATTCCATAAGTGGTTTCCACACTGTATAAAATTAATGTAGAGTGAATTTTTGCAGTAAAAACATTTGGCTAAACTTTTAAAACAAACTGGATCTGTTAAAGAAATTCTACAAGATGATAATAGTTGATAAATTTCTGCAGATCCACAAGTTACTGTATCTCTTCATCAAGGTCATCATTGTATTTGGCTTAAGGATATGCTGAATGAAAATGCAAATTCATATTCCACACTGAATCATAGAATAATACTTTATATGCACTGAATCTAATAAGATTCTAACCAGATCAGTTAATCTATGGCGTGGGATTCTAGATGATAATATTATAGAATATTTTTTTAAACATTCAAATGACGAGGCTTTGACCGATATTGATGTTCAGGTGGTTCAGATATAGTTATGTGCAGCTTCTTCTGAACCATCTGAACATCAATATCGGTCAAAGCCTTTGGTCAAAGCCTAAGGCATGTTATGTGCAGCTTCTTCACGCATGCATACGACTGCAACTTCTAGACTCAAGTGGGTTCTTCTTATGTGAAACTTAGATTTTTATGAGATGAATTGCATATATGATTAGATCTTCCGTGTATACAACAAAAATCTATATTTTGTGTGGATTACACCTCTCTCAATTAGTCACCCTATGTACCTATGTAAATTATTATTAAATTCATAAAAAATACATGGTTATTATAAACCTTCCTCCATGGATCGAAATGTAAAAAACATTTTTTATTTCTCATCTACATAATAAACGTTGTGAAGAATGATTTTTTTTTCAATGACTTCTTATAAAAAACATTCAAATATTTCTATATTTAGAACGTCACATATGTTTGTGTGTGTGTGTTTTTTTTCAATTCAAGGTTAAAGCCAACATCTTGGTGATTTTATATAATTTTGAACCGCTATCAATCTAAATTAATTAAAGTTATTAGATGTTATTAAAAACCGAGAAAATTGTAGTTTCAATGGATAATATTGTCATTATTTAAAAATTAATTTCACGATCATGCTTAGATATACACTGTATATTGAAAAATTCTTAGCAAACAAAATTTCAATGTCAAAATATTTTATTATTCAACATATTCTCCTCTTAATTGGATACATTTATTACAGCGAAACTGCAACGTTTCTAGGCCTTTAAAAAAATATTTCTTCTTGCTCTGCAAACCAGACCTCCACAGCTTTCATAACCTCCTCGTTGAAAGAAACTTTACGACCTTTTAAACTTTTGTTTTCTCTTTTATTTTTTCCCGTAGAGTGGTCAGTAATGTTGAATAGTAATCTCCAGTTATTGTTCTACACCCTTATCCAAAAAATAAATCATGATTACTCCACGGTAATCCCAAAAAACTGAAGCAAGAACTTTTCCAGCAGATTTTTGGACACGAAACTTCTTAGGTCTTGAAGAGGACGAAGGACATGGATCACCAAGGTTATTAAGCATATCTTCGTAAATCTTACCTCTTAACCCTTTAAATACATGTACTTGATGATGGGTCGATACAGGCTAACTAGATATCAATACATCCTCCTACATGTAATCAGAATACATCCTTAAACTTCCATGTCATATACGAAGAATACAGATACTATATTTACCTAATTTACCTTTATTCCAAATATCAAATCGGAATCTTTTGATGAAAAAACAAAGAGCTGTGCCCGCCGCTGCCCTACAATTTCTGCCAATTCATTTTAAGAATAAAAAACTGCTTCCTCTTATTATTAAAAGAACGTTAAAATTTAAAAATTATAATATGTTTTTAATAGATTGATATTTTGAGGAATTGGGGTGACCAATTAGGGTGGGCCATGAACCACCCTGCCTCTCCTGTGGGTACGCCTATGGTTCCTCTTAAAAGACCTCTTAAGTCAGTTTTTCAATCACATCTCAAAAAAATCGGAGTCCCAGAGACTAGTATTTGGTATTTCTAAAAAATATTTTTAAAGAAGTTAATATTTTAAATATGACACGATATTTCGAAGGGATTTAAGTGGCATACATTTTGCGGCGATACTGCATATGGGAAAATATTTTTTCTACGACCGTGCGTTTTCTTTCACGCACGCATTTTAGTTTTGAAAGTGTCACTTTCCCGCACTTGTGCGGGAAAGTAGAATAGTTTTTTACTTCAGAAATTATAACTACACAGGTAAATAAATATTTACGAAATAGTCCATCAAATCAAATCAACATCTTCTCTAGCTTTTGGTTGCATTTTTAATTTTTTGAAAATATAAGATAATGGATATATTTTTATATAATCCTGTACTCTATTTCGAGCACTCCGGCTTCGCCGTCATGCTCGAAAAATCGCGCGTGTTTTAAAGACCTTAATATCCACTTATACTTTAATATACCAATTTATAATGATCAATAGTTATTGGTTATAGTTTTGAATATATATGTTGAAATAAAATAACTTTTGAAAAATGGGTTGGTATACTTTTTTGTATATACGGTCGTAGAAAAAATAACGTTCTTAACTCATGCGTAATGTGTCTTTCCCGTCCTTGACCGCTTGTCAGAACTCCGCTCCGCGTCGTTCGGGTCAACTGCAGTCGCGTGCGGGAAAGTATCACTTTTCCGCACTTGTTAGGAAAATAACTATACAATCACCACTTTTCCCAACAAGTGGCCTAATTTTTTTTATCAATAAATTATCAACAAAAAGTGGTCCCACAATTTATTTCGCAGAGGGAGAAGGCAAAAAAAAAAATTTAAAAAAGAAAATATGTTTATTCCCTTCCCCTTCTCGAAAAAAGTATCAAATTATTTTATATTTATGTCTATCTATAAAAATACATATTTATTCCCTTCCCCTACTCGAAAAAATATAAAATAATTTGCATTCCACATCAAGTTTTGCAAAAAGGGGAAGGAAATATTTTTTTTGTTTTTTTTTGCCTTCCCACCACCCCGAAATAAAATGTGGGACCACTATTTATTGATAAAAAAAGATTAGGCCACTTTTAGGGAAAAGTGGTGATATATTTACCTTCATTTGTTAATAATTTTCCAAAATGATTAAAAAAAGACACAGGGTGTTTCACAGAAAAGTTTTTTTTTTTAAGGGAAGAACCTTTTCTGGATTGATTCATAGCTTTATAAATGGCAACCCATCGTTGGAAGAGGATTTTCTTCCTGCTTACAAAACACCAGAAGGAAAACGAGCTTACGAAGACACTTTAAATTCTGTCAAAAAGAATTTTCCCCAATATGTTAGAGAATTAGAAGGAATTGCAGATGGATCTAACGTGCCCTTTTACAAAGTAAGTAGACAATAGCATTAGTAGGGTTTGTTCAGCGATCCTTTGCCGTTACGTCATAATCGGTGACGTACACAGAAAGAAATATCGAACCTTATATGAATCACCAGCTTGTATTGACCGGAATAGATCGATTTCAATCACAAATTTGATCTATTTGATCAAACTCAGCATTACTATAATTATTTTGGTAGCATCGTTACAATTAATAAGGTGATTGTATTAATCACATTAGCGCATAGTTATTGATGTTAACTATTTCTTTATGTTCTCAACATTAACTTTATATTTTAGGGAGAAGGTATTAAATGAAAGACTTGTTGTTAAGTCAACGGCATGAGGAAAACTGTTTTATTAATACAATTGACACTGTGTCACAAAATGCCAGTTGGCAATGCTGCCAACCTAAATAATAATAAGGACGGGTTCCGTCATGTGACATCCCCCTTTTCAAAGCTAAAATACGTTTATCACAGTTTGCTTGTTACATTACAAAAACACATATATAAGTATAATTACAAACAAACACGTAAATTACAAACACATAATTTTACAAAGTATTACAAACAAATTGACACTTATGCTGTAGTGAATTATCATGTTTTTTGACTAACTATTGTTAATTAGCCAGATAAAAATTTTATTTAATTTTTCAATAGTTACCTTGACAATGAAAACTAAAAATGATTTTCACTTTATGTAAAGTAACAATCTAAGGAAAGCTTTGAGTTGTAATATCTTTAAAACTAAAGATCTAATTTTGCAGGAGTTTTTATCAACCTGCCCGATCTAGTTTTATTAAAACTGGTAGTGGGATGTTCCTCCCCTTTTTCAGAATTTTGAGAAGTTTTCTCACTGTCAAAAGAAGTACCAGGAAGTTCCCAGTTTGAAACAAAATTGTTATCGTCAATGTTTTCAGAGTTAGTAGTACCCTCTGAAAGTTTTTTATTTACAAAGCTTTCAAATTTCGAATTGTCAAAAGAATTATTTACAATGTTGTTTTTGTCAGGGGAACTCGAAAAGCTTGAATTGCCACTGACAAAATTGTCCGATCTTTCACTACAGCTTACAGAGCTCAGGAGTGAGTCGTCATTAAAGTTTTCCCCTTCCAATGACGAAGTCTGCTCCCTGTTATTATTTACAGATAAATCTCTTACATTCTCCACTGAATGATCCTCATTCTCTACTACCCTCAATATTCTATTTGCAAATTGAAAATTGTTCTCCAAAAACAAATCAGGGAAAGTCCCTGTCTGAGGTGAAGTTTGAGAATTACTCCAGGTTTCAGATGTGCAAAACTCCCTGATGAACTTTCTGTTACGTCTGAGAGTAGAGCCATTGTTTAATTTAATTATATATGAACGAAAAGGCATTTTTTTTATAATTTGGCCATTTTGCCATGATGCATTTGGCTCTATTTGAACCTTCACAAAAGAATTCACTCTTAAAGGTGGTAAAAATTTTTTATTTTTATCATAATGTCTTTTCTGATTCCTTTGAGTTCTAGAAATATGAGAATTAAATTTTTTCTTATCAAAATTGTCATGAGTCATCAAGGGCTCCGAACACTGAGATCTCTGATGAGTTTGACAAGTGTTACATGATGTTATGATGTCCTCAATTTGCTTTCGCATTCCTGGCCAGTAAAATGATAAATTAGCTTTATCCAATGTTTTTTTATAACCCAAATGTTCATAGTGAAGCTTTTGTAGGATTTCATGCCTCAAAGCCTTGGGAACTAGAAGTTTTTGACCTTTAAAGATCAAATCTTCTATGCAAGATAATTCTTCTTTGAACTTAAAATAGAATTTAATAATTTCTGGACAGTATTTTATGCTCGTGGGCCATCCACTTTCTAAGACATTTCTTAAAGTTTTTAGTTCAAGATCTTCACTTGTTAATTTTTGAATTTGTTGCTTTTTGTTTTCTGTAATATTTAAAGAAAGTTCAACAGCACAAATCTCAGATTCAATGTCAAAATCTACATTTTCATTGAAACTGCTTTGTGGGCTGAAAGCACGACTTAAAGTATCAGCTATGATTAATGTTCTCCCCGGTTTATATATCAAATCAAAATCATACTTTCTTAATTGCATTAGCATTCTTTGAAGTCTTGGTGGACAAAGATTTAATGGTTTCTTAATTATAGAAATTAAAGGTTTATGATCAGTCTCTATTATAAACTTTTTTCCAAAAACATATTGATAAAAACGAGTGGCTCCAAACCAACAAGCCAAAAGTTCTTTTTCTATTTGAGAATAACGTGACTGTGTTTCAGTCAAAGCTCGACTTGCATGAGCACAAGGTCGGCCATTTTGCATGAGAACAGCTGCCATTCCGTTCTGAGAAGAATCAACTGAAATGGTTGTCATTTGATTTATGTCGAAAAATTTCAAACACGGTGTTTTGACTAAAAGTAGTTTCAAATTTTGAAATGCTGTTTCATGTTGTGGTAACCATTGAAAAATAAAATCTTTTTTTAATAAAGAACGCAGAATCGAAGTTCTTTCTGAAAGATTTTCAACAAAGCTTGCAATATATGTGACCATGCCCAAGAAACGTTGTAAATCTTTTACATTTTTAGGACTAGGCATGTCATTAATAGCTTGAATTTTAGATTTGTCCACCTCTATGCCTTGTTCACTTATTTGATGTCCCATATATGTTATTTTTTTGCATAAAAATTTACATTTTTCTTTATTGAAACGAATATTATGTTTTTTAGCAGTCTCAAGGACTTTCTCTAAAATTGAATTGTGAGATGAAATACTCTCACTGAATATTATCAAATCATCTATGAAAATTGCACATCCTTCTATGTTTCCGAAGATTTCATACATTCTTTCCTGATAAACCTCAGAAGAACATGAAAGACCATATGGTAGACGACAAAAAGAATATCTACCGAAAGGTGTAGCAAAAGTACATAGTTTTTGACTTTCCTTATCTAATTTGACTTGTAAAAAACCTTGGGTTGCATCTAAAGTGCTAAAAAATTTTGATCCATGTAACTTTGAACTTATTTCTTCCCAGGTTGGTAAATGAAAAGTAGGTTTCTTTATAGAAATATTTAGCTTAAAAGGGTCCATACAAATTCTTAAATTTCCATCAGGTTTTTTAACTATTACTATGGGGTGAAGCCAATCCGTGCTACCCGTTACTCGTTTTATAATTTTATTTTTCTCTAATTGATTTAAGGAATATTTTAGCTTTTCTTCTATACCTAATGGTACCCTCCTAGCAGTGCAAATCGATGGTACAGCGTCTTGTTTGAGTTCTATATGATACTCTTTCTCTAAACAGCCTATACCTTTGAAAATATTTTCATACTTATTTAAAATTTTATCTAACTTTGAATCACTTTGAAAGTTATTATCGATTGCTTGTATTTTTTTTATTAGCTCAAGCTCTAAACAACCTTTTAGACCTAAAATTGGAATACATTCCATTTCTACAGCATAAAACAACAAATTGCTAGTCTTTTTATTACTTTTACACTTTAAATATAACTGGCCCAGTACTGGCAAGGAATGCTTTGTATATGAACTAAGTTGAACATTTGTTTTTTGCAATTTTGACATATTATATTTAATTTGTTTTAATACCTTAATAGGGATAACATTTGCCATTGCTCCTGTATCCAGTTTAAATGCTATGTTGTTGGTGTCATCGATCTCAATGTTCTCGACCCAGGAATCCTCAGACACAGTCCCGATTGTCCCAGACTGTGGTTGTATAGCTATACTTTGCTCTACGGAATCTAAAAATACAAATTTATTAACAGTATCATTGTTATCACTTTCTTGTGTATTGTGTTCAAGTGTATGTATTTGTTTGTGTTTATTGTTTTTGTGTTGTGTGTTTCTTAACGAGGATCTATAATTAAAATTATGATTAGCATTAGGATACTTTAGACAAAATTGTGTAAAATGATTTAATCCTTTACAACGAAAACACTTAACTTGATATGCTGGACATCTCCGAGGTGGATGAATTCTTCCACATTTCTTACA
The DNA here is from genome assembly GCA_910591675.1 of Galerucella calmariensis. Classification (NCBI taxonomy): domain Eukaryota; kingdom Metazoa; phylum Arthropoda; class Insecta; order Coleoptera; family Chrysomelidae; genus Galerucella; species Galerucella calmariensis. The sequence goes on from CAJUYG010001322.1 coordinate 65,569, forward strand.
TCCCGGATTGTTTGGATTTGGTGTCCAGTTGCTGTGTGATGGGCTTGCCTTTGCTGGATTGTTGTTGCGAAACTTTGAGTGGACTACGTTAATCTGTCTGCCATAGTTGTCACCATTACCATTTGATATTTGACGGTTTTGTTCTTTTGTCGATTCACTGTTAATGCAAAAATTAACAGCATCTTCCAAAGTCTTACAGTCTTTGTCAAATAGCTGTGCTCTTAACTGGTCAGATTTCAAGCCACAAACTAACAGATCTCTTATCAAAGACTCCCTCAGTTCCTCAAGCTCACATGATAAGGATAAATTCTTGAGTTCTGTGATGAATTGTTCAATTGTTTGGCCCTCTTTTTGACGACATGTCAAAAATTTATACCTCTCAAAAGTCAAATTTGCTTTGGGGTTAAAATGGTCATCAAATTTTTTCAATAATACCTCCAATGTTTCAGTTTGTCCATTGGTAAATGTAAAAGTATTGTAAATTCTGATACCTTCGTCTCCGATGAGCGTTAATAATTGAGCACATTTTGTTGAATCGTCTTTCTTGATGATTTCAGTTGCTTTCAGGTACATAGTAAACTTCTGTTTCCAGAATTTCCATGTCTGATTCAAGTTTCCACCGTTCATGCACATGGGCGAAATTCCACGGTCCATCTTTGGAAAACGAAATCTTAAATCATCGACGAAATATGCAATAGTTTTTTCTTGTTTTTCAACTCAGCTTCTTCACGGCATTGAGAGCTTCTATTTGGTTCTTTTATTTGACTGCGCCATATTTCTTTATGTTCTCAACATTAACTTTATATTTTAGGGAGAAGGTATTAAATGAAAGACTTGTTGTTAAGTCAACGGCATGAGGAAAACTGTTTTATTAATACAATTGACACTGTGTCACAAAATGCCAGTTGGCAATGCTGCCAACCTAAATAATAATAAGGACGGGTTCCGTCATGTGACATTAACGGAAATCAATATAATGTTTTTATGATGAATGTAAGGATTTCA